>JANAVB010025196.1:71927051-72055047 GCA_029216955.1 Iris pallida | reverse complement strand
ATAAACCACCAAAGCCTATCCACAAACAACTCTACAAAGCTTTCATTTGCCATCCATAAATTGTGTTAGAGTTATTGAGTTGAAAAGTAAGATCTTCATCTTGTCGTATAAGGAGATCAAAACCTATTGTAAAAGGTTGAAGTTGGAGAGTCTTCGGATCCAAACTCTCGGTTGAAGTTGGAGAGTCTTCGTATCCAAACTCTCGGTTGAAGTCGGAGAGTCCTTCGGACTAAAGCTCTCGTGTAAGAAGTTGGCGATTTCTTCGGATCCAAACTCGTGTGTAACTATTTACTCAAATAGTGGATTAAAGCCGGAGAGAGTTCCGGGACTGGAGTGCCCCTTGGGAGGATACCAGGATATATAGTATGTTGGTATTGTTGTTACTTCTTCTCTTGCACTTATATTTTTAAATTACCCATTAGCTTATGCTAAGTGCTTGATTAGTTAGCTTGACCCTATTCACCCCCCTCTAGGATTACTTCACAACACGGGCTTGTATACTCCTTTAGCTATTCCTTTCATTCCATGGCATGACATTAGCATGGACTTTGTATTAGGTTTGCCACGTACCTTTCGGAAGCATGATTGTTTTTGTCGTAGTGGACCGTTTTTCTAAGATGGAACATTTTATTCCCTGTAGCAAAACGAGTAATACGTCACATATAGCAAGCCTATTCTTTAGGGATGTTTGGAGGTTACATGGGTTGCCTAAACTAGCGTGTCTGATATGGACGTTAGATTCATGAGCTATTTCTGGAAGACACTTTGGAAAAAACTTAATACGATACTTCAGTTCTCAACTGCTTATCACCCACAGACGGATGGTCAGACTGAAGTGGTAAATAGGAGTCTAGACAATTTGTTGAGGTGTTTACTTGGTGACCACCTAGCTACTTGGGACCTTATATTACCTATGGCGGAGTTTGCATACAATAGTTCGGTCAATAGGTCGATTGGATTGAGTCCATTTGAGGTTGTCAATGGAGTCAAACCTAGAAAACCTATAGATCTTCTATCCGGACCTCTAGGATCCCAGTCTAGCGCATCTGTCGAGACTTTTGTACAACATATCCATGATCTACATATTGAGATTCGTAGAAAATTAGTTGTGAGCAATAATTTGTATAATTGGCAGCTGATGGTCACAGGAGATTGTAGGAATTTACTATTGGTGAAGTACTTGTGCGAGTGAGACCGGAGAGGTTCCCTCATGGAACTGTAAAAAATTTGCATGCCAAACAGACAGGTCCTTATCGAGTTCTACGGAGGATCGGTTCGAACGCATATGAGTTGGATATTTCGCAAGATATGGAAATCAGCCCCGTATTCAATGTAGAGGACCAAACGTTGTTTCATGAGCCTATGGCATATTCTTTCTATGATTCTGATTTTGCAGGTTCTTCAGGTTTACCATCGACAGGTGGGCAGCCCGATACCGTGTCTGAGCCAGTAGCACCACCACCACCGTCGTCACCACATTGGAGGCACACACGACTTGAGATTGAGGATATAATTGATGACGAGATAGTTCCACTACAGATGGAGGCTACCAGAGCTTCTTAGTATGTTGGGCGAACGACCAAAGTCTGATTGCTCGTGGTTGACTATGGATGAGCTCCAGAAGCTAGACCCAGATGTATTGACAGAGTCTTCAACGTCATTCACCGGGTGGTGAATCTTCTAAAACGGGGAGAGTTGATGGGGACCAGATTCGACTAAGACGCGGAACAAGACAAAGACGAGCCCGAGCCTTGGACTAGCTAGCTTGAAAATATCTGGAAAATATATTTGTTGTGAAGTTGGGATTTTATTTATTTTTATTGTTATTTGTTTGTTTGGGAGGTTAGTTTGGATGATAGTTTAGTTGAGGAGTTTAGATTCTTTTATCTGTTGGGAGGTTAGGTTAGTGTAATGACCATGGTTCGTATTACGTATTTTGATATACGTGTACGTATTTTTTTTACTCGTATTCTATGTCTTCTCGTATTTTTGGCATTTTATTGCTTGGTTATTCTTGGTCTGGTTCGGCTTGGCTTAGTTTACTTTGGGTTCATCATAAACCAGAAGAAGACCCCTACCTACCACCACCATCATCATTTGTTAACCCAACACTCTTTCTCTCTCCTCATTCACTCTTCTTCTTCCTCACCATTACTCTCCACCTACCAGGAAGGTACAGGCAAGTGCATCTTGCTTCATGGAAGAATTCCATTTTCATTGTTCCACTGTCTTCCTTATGTGTTTCTAACCCACTTTAGTACTTAGCATTTTTCATTTCCATTGTTAATTTCTTGTAAATCTAGTTTTGTGGTATTTTTGGTTTTCATGAGTTTTGATCTATCCAACCCCACATTTTTATTATTTGATGGTTCCATGTTGCAGAGAATTCCATTTAGCTAAAATTTGACCTACGGAAGTCTGGATTTGGGTCCCTATTGTTGTTTGGTGGAGCATGGAGGCCATGGTATTTTCCATGGATATGTTCTCTGTGGGAGCCATTAATTGCACTTTTGGCCGTATGAGCATTTCTTAGCTCTGAGCCGCATAGCCATTTAATTGAATATTTAATTGCTTGGCCGTATGAACATTTCTTTGCTTCCACTTAATTGCATGCATTTGGCTGTATGGCCCTTTAATTAATTGCATACATTTGCAAGCATCTACATGCATTGCCAATTGCTTAGCCACATATAGGCCATTAGATAATGGTTGGTCGCATAGGCCAATTTCATGCCCACATGGGCCATTAGCCATTGGCTGGCCGCATAGGCCATTAGCTAATGCATTAGATATTGAATGGCCGTATAGGCCATTAAATAATTGCATGGCCGCACGGCCATTATTTAATGGCCTATGCAATTATTTGCATTGGCGGCATGAATTATTTGTACTGGCCGCATGAATTATTTTGTTTTGGCCGCATGAATTATTTCCACTGGCCGTATGAATTATTTTGCATGGCCGCATGCATTTTGCTTGCATGCCCTTTGCATAAGCATTTGCTAGCATGCTTATTAAGCTGGCCACATATGCATTATTTTGCATGGCCTTTGCATAAGCATTTGCTAGCATGCTTATTAAGCTGGCCGCATATGAATTATTTTGCATGGCCTTTGCATAAGCATTTGCTAGCATGCTTATTAAGCTGGCCGCATATGAATTATTTTGCATTGCATTTGCATGCAATTGCTAGCATGCTTATTAGCTGGCCGCATGGCCATTAGCTGGCCGTATATGGCAATTGCTTGCATGGCCGCATATGCAATTATTTGTATGGCCATTTAATTTGTTTTGGCCGCATGGCCATTAGCTTTATTTGCATGGTCGCATTTCTTTGCATGGCCGCATGAACATTTATTGGCTGGCCGTATGGCAATTTCATGCGGTAAGTTTCTTCTGAGCCGCATGATTCCTCCACAGCCCTTTCTCCTGCTAATATTTAATTACTAAATGTATGGTTGTGCCATATTAATTTTAAGTGTGTTCCCTGACACGATGGTGACCCGTTGTGGTGCACTTTTGAAAAATGACATGACATGATAGTGGCCCGGCGTGGCGTACTCCTGACAGTGAACATGACATGATATATATCCCAAAAGCTGTTGCGACGGCTAGCATGTCATGACAAGATAGAATGACCTGGACACCGTGGATGATTGTGCTTGTACAATTGAACCGGTAATATTTGCATCATGTCTGAGACAGAGATCCCTGAGTACCATGGTCAGGGGTACCTACTGTAAATGGCTAAGGCTAATAACTAGAATAATTCAGTAGTCATGAGAGATTTTCTCCAGTTACAGGCGATCCTGTTATTCCGGCCACCATTGTTGGATTTGCAGCCTGCCGACGAGTAGGGCACAAGTTTAGATTCACTGATACATGAAAAAGAATGAGGTACTGCTTAATGAATCCAAGTCGCCTGGATAACCTGGATTAGCTGCAGGGCTTGTGGCGGGAGGAATATCTCATGCATATTGCTAGTAACTAAGGCTTGTGATAACCCTAGTTAGCTAATGTAGAAAGCCGTAGTCACTGATTGGCCGGGAGCGATTGTATAGTGTAGTTTCAATGCTCGATTATTACAGGCTTGATCGCATAATTGTCACTTTTAACAATAAAGATCAGAGGCTAAGTTCTGTTCAGGTGAAGGGTTACAATCCCGGTTGTTTGGTTTAAGGATTGTAACCTGGCTTCCGGAGCAGTTCTGAGTCCTCTCTTCGTTTATTGTCTTATTGCACCCCACGTCATGCTTGTTATGTTTTACCTTACCAACAAGATTTGGAGACAGAGTTCTGTTCAGGTGAAGGATTACAACCCCGGTCCTTGTTTGGTTTAAGGGTTGTGACCTGGCTACTTGAATGGTTCCCTCGTACTCCATTATGACTATATTATTCTTTTATTATCAAGCTCTTTTGTAACTACTTTTAATGTTTACTTCTGATGTGCTAGTTTTAGTTCTTAAGTAAAGCCCCCTTTGTGGTACTTGCTCTTTCTGGGATCTGACCCAGCTGGTTTTGTATGGCCAGTTTTCGGAGCAGCTCTAAAGGATCTACCGACCTTCCAGACAGATGGTGACCACCAGGCGTAACCAGGGCAACGAGTGGATTTATTTTTGGCTCTCCCACTCTATTAAAAATTCTTATTTTGAGGCGTTTAGCCGGTGAGCACCTGTTAGCTCGTATTGTATACCTTATTACTGTCTGCCTACGGGCTGTAACGTGATTGACAGATCCTAGGGTTGATCAAGTATGGCTAAACTCTTGCTAGTCCTCACATTTTGTAACGACTAGCTTCATGATCAGCTGAATATGTAATGTTTGGGACGCCTTACTATTGTATATTTGGTGATCTTACATCTTGTAACTTTACTTGCTTGCTTGAGATTGAGACATTTAGGCTTGTTATTGACCATAGGTGACTGATGGATTGTAGTTAAACCCTCATATATCTAGACAACCGTGATCGTATAGTGACGTGGATCCCATTTTATTATACGTAGCTGGCTATGTATGCCCCCGCTCTCCGGTATTCTGGTTCTGGGGCGTTACATGGTTTAAGTGGTGGCCCATGCAGGTCTTGTAAATCAAGATATATGAGGGTTTACCGAATAGATGTCTCAATCAGCACTCGCCCTTGATCTCTGCCCGTATCTTCTAATCCTTGAGATTCTCGACCTGATCACATGCTTGTATCGTTGATCTGTCTTGGTCCTTTCTTATTCCTCCCTATGTCTTCTTCAGCGGCATTGTTCCTGGTCCTACCGATAGGCAAGGCGAAGCACCTCCCGTGGACCAGCAGCAACCAGAAGATCAGGCCAAGCACTCAGGAGCAGCCTCCCGGGTCATGCCTCCCGGAGATCCAGAACCCCGGGTACAGCCAGCCCAGCCCGCAAGGCAGGATGATGGAGCCTTGGTTGGACTTATCAAGGAGTTGCTTGCATCGCAGGATCGTCGAGGAGATACCTTGCATCAGGCAGTGGCAGATGCTCTGGGCAGAGGTGGACATCATGGGAACAGTGCAGCGAACAGTTTCAATCGCCTGAACCCTCCCTTCTTCGATGGCAGCGAAGATGCTATCGCTGCTGATACGTGGCTTCAGGACACAGATGTGATATTGGAGGCAGCAAAGACCCCAGAAAATGAGAAGGTGGCCATGGTGCGCCTGCAGTTATTGGATCTAGCTCGTAGCTGGTGGGCGCGCAGGCCGTTGGACTAGTGGCGCTTATTGCCTAGACAGTATTCCGTGAGAGATTCTGGACCAAGTACTTCGATGCTGTAGCTCGGTACGATCTACAGACCAGGTTCACCAATTTAAAGTAGATGGACAGGACGGTCGATGGGTATGCGGCCAAGTTTTCCAGGCTTACTCGGTTTGCTCCCACCTTAGTGGCGACCGAGTTCGATAGAACCCAGCGGTTTCAGCAGGGACTCCACCTAGAGATTTTGCTGGTGGTAGAGCAGTTTGAGCATCAGACTTTTGATACGGTATTGAGGGTAGGTAGGAGGCATGAGTATACCTCCCAGAGGATTGTGGACAGGACCGCTGGTCGAAAGCGATCTCACGGCAAGATGAATCAGTCGTCAGCCCGAGCCCCGGCAGCTAGGGCTTTGACCCACAACAAGAAAATTGATTTTTTCCAACGTTTTATAAACGTCTGGAAAAAGGTCAAAAACGTTGTCATAGAAATTTTTGACGTTTTTTCAACGTTTTCGACAAACGTCGCCGTTGCCGTAGTTAGGAATTTATGGCATTTTAGATAAACGTCGGTATAGGTAAAGACGACGTTTGCGACAACGTTTAATAAATGTCGAAAATTATGCAATAATGGGTAATAATTTTCCAACGTTTTAATAAAAATGTCGAAAAATAAACTTCTTTTCCAACCTTTTGCAAAAATATTGGAATTTGCTTTTCCAACCTTTTTCCAATAATTTTCCAACATTTTAACATAAACATCGATATAGATAAAGCCATTTTAATTAAAATCTATAATTTGAATATATTTGCCATGCACTTGTATTCAACAGGCTTCCTAATAAGTAATTAAACCATACTCCAATTACCGTTATACATTCAATATATAATTAACAAAATAAACCTTTATTGATCAATATACAACATTTTACTATACAACAAAGTTTAAAAAATAAAACGATTCAAAATACAACATTTTTCAGTAAGCATTACTTCAGAAACTAAAACTACTGTTTTAGAGCTTTAACTCAAACTCCTGAATAACCGTTCCATCGTCACCAATTTTCCAACACAAGACATGCCAGCTGCAGTAGTAATAGACTAGAAGCATTTTAATAACTATGATATTCATAACTTTGTTACCCAAAGTAACTATGCTAAGAAATATCACAGTTATGTCTCTCCATATAAACGCCTTCTCTTTTCAAAATGGCCATCATGTGAGATCGAGCCGGTAATATGTTGTCCTTGTCACCCCTCGTGATATGAACATATGCTTTGACAACTGAAAGAATTAGAATCCATAAGAAAGAGGGAAAAAATCGAACAAAACCAATAAAATAATATGGGAGACTGGTATGCCTATTTCCTTCAGTCAAGTTCTCCTGATACTAACCTGCTTTAGCAATTGCTTTGGTATAAATTTATATTTTCAGGATCTTTTACAGTAAGTAATTATCTTTGAAGCCCACAAGTTGTAAGAGAAACTAATTTTATCATGCTTAGAGTTTGATACAAGTTATAAGAGAAAGAAGAACACATCTACCTTTTTATCATCTTCTGCATTAGCAATGGTGCTGCCAAGTTCAGCCGAGCCTGATAGTTCGATCCCCCACAACTTCTGTTTGACACCT
The DNA here is from genome assembly GCA_029216955.1 of Iris pallida. Taxonomy (NCBI): domain Eukaryota; kingdom Viridiplantae; phylum Streptophyta; class Magnoliopsida; order Asparagales; family Iridaceae; genus Iris; species Iris pallida. The sequence goes on along the minus strand of JANAVB010025196.1, from coordinate 72,047,716 downwards.
CCATATGGAGGTTATTAGCCTAGATATAGTCTCTTGGCCTTTATAACAACCTGAAATAGCAAAAGGAACCAATAAAATTTACTGCTAATAATTATGAAAGTCGAGAGAGTAGCATATTGTTTTATAATACGAAGTAATAGTAAGAACTTACTAACCTACCTACCTTTGTCTACAGAGACAACAGACCATAGGCCAGCCTCCAGTACATTGAAATCATTAGTCAGCTTTTTTCCAGCAGCCAGCCTTCCTGAATGCAGAAAGGTACTCTGAGATATATGCCCCCATGATATTTTCCAACACAAATGCAAAAGAAAGGAAACGATTATCCTGATAGGAGACGTTGGCATTTGTCTAGTGTTAAGAAAATAACGTCAGAAACAAAACTAATGATCTTTCTGATTGGAGACGATGCCTATATGCTCTATACATAGTTATATGCAACACCATCTATGTATTTGCCAAACCATACAAAATAAGTTGGTTATTTTAGTAATTACACATGAATCTTTGTCAATGCCATATTGCTCGACTGTAGAAAATTCAGACCTCAGACAGGATCCTAACGTCATTAAGAAAACCCTGTATTCATACATTAACAGGATAATCTCGTCTATTCAAAAAGGGAGAATTTTATGTTAACCTTCATTAATCTTTATCCAATCGTATCAAACTCGAAAGTTGGATTTGATATTAATCTATGTCACTAACTGGCCAAGCACCGATAGAACAACGAATGTTTAACATATTACCTGGAAGGAGATTTTGTTGATAAGGTCAGCAGCAATCATGTCTAGACAAGAATCATCCACGTCATTACAGAAAAAATTAGCACTCGGGAAGGATGTTTATGACCACTCTAGAGAGCATGACTAATTTGGCTCCATCAACGGCTTCAAGGGCGTGCTCGTGATTCATTTCTTCAACAGGGCTTCAAGGTTCAAGACTTCGGCTTAAGATGTTGCTGATATCAGATAAGGGCAGTAAAGTGCAGTAACACTAGAGGCGTGATGCATGGTTTAAATTATCGGCCGATACCAATACGGTTTGGCATGTCCCGATCCGATACCGACCGATACTCGATACTGACCGGTACTGACATTGAGGGTCTCTTTTTCGGTCAATTCGGCAAAGAAATTTAACGAAAAAGACAAATCAACAAGGGTTTAAAGCATAATAAGGTTGTAAAAGCATGTAAAAGAAGAAAATCAATCTATTGTATGTAAACCAATCGGTAAGGGTGACTACTATTTCATTTTATTTCAAAACTACTAAGAAATAACATTGAAAATACTTAAAATTGTGCCTAATGATAAAATATATGTTTTAAATGTAAATAACTTATTAATAATTATTTGTTTTCGATACAAAAAACTCCGATACTCCGATCCGAAACCGCCGATACTACCGATATCGCCGATACCAATACTCATAGGAATAGTCCGATACCGATTCTAATACCGATACTGTGAACCTTGATTTCTGCCACAGAGAATTTGAGGAAGTACATAATAGAAAATGTGCATCATGGTTGAAATGAGTTCTTAGATAGATATATTATCTGAATAACTTGACCTCTAAAGGTTAGAAAGTAAGAAATCTAAGTAAGGGTGAGTGCTTCAGTTTTTTAGTTCTTATTGTGCTGGTCTATTAGTATATATATGTAGTAAATAAAGTATATATCTATTGATTACTTTAGTCTGAAGTTCTATTGCATGTGTAATTTGTCTGATGAACTTCAATCTCTTTTTTTCAGTATGAGAACAATTAGCCATCGAAAATTCAGAAGACTTTTATGCATTGCTAATTATGATAGTGAAGGAGCAACTAAATATACATAAATACAAGTTAAAGTTATGTGACAAAATTAAGACTAAACTGGTTGTGCTTGGAACCCCACAAGCAACTCAAAGGCTTCCAAAACAATGCGAGCAATACAATATGAACCAATAGATAAAGAGTACATGTTGAACCAATAGCTTGGATTTAGTGGTTAAGAGTTGTAGTAGTTGCAAATGAAGTAATATTTCTTAAAAGTAATTTATGCCAGCAAAGACTACTTCAATGCCAAATTCTTTATTTTGTGGTACATATTTTTCTAAAGTTTAGTGTACATTAACTATACTAGCATCTAAAATAACACAAATTAGAAGTAAATGTTCAATCAATATAGCTCTCTACTTTTGTAAGGTTCTTGAAAGCAAGACCAATGTACAATGGCACCTTGGTATATGAACTATTTGCTTCAATTGTATCAAATCAATATGCAACAAAGAAGTGAGAAGTGAGAATTCTACCATTCCACAGGGAGCTGGAATAAATCAAAGAAATAAAACTGGTACACTCTATATATTGTGAAACGATGGGTAAATATCTTTTAATCAACATGAGTCTCTAAAATTGTTGTATCTTAGAAAAAATGCCCATCCCATGATTGATATGATCAGAAAAGAATGATTATTCTTCTATTGGTTGGGCTGAATAACTTACAACAGAAAATGTGACAAAATTTCCACTCAATATCATGGAGGTCCCTTGCAATCCTTTGCAATCAACTCTTGACAAGGAGGTTGTTGGGAAAATCTTGCAAATGTGTGAATGAAACAAGATAGAAAAGATTAGCTTAACTTCTCCATATGAACTTCACTAAGGGAGATATAGATCACCACAAATCATAACATTTTCAAGCAAATACCATATTAAGCTGCCTACAAACACACTCAGCACTGAAGACCATATATTTGTATACTCAAACTGCAAGTGAAAGGTCAATAAAGAAAGAAAATGAATTTATTTTAAAGAACTAAATTTGGAGAATGAAAAGAGGAGCAAATGACATGTCCGAGCAAGCCTAAGAGAGGAGCAAATGACATGTCCGAGCTAAGCCTAAATTTGGAGTATATATTGTATACTCACCTTGTTGTGAAGTCCCAAGTTAAGCCTAAAGAGGAGCAAATGACATGTCGATCAAGTAGAAGGCAACTAAATTAGTCTAAGCTGCCAAGTGCCACCATCCAGATCCTCTTGCCTCTCCGCATATCACTTTTTGAGAATCAGAAACCTTAGTTATGGACTAACAGATACAAGATTCAATCCTTTCTTTTTTAAGTAACTAATAAACTATTCATATAAATGCCTAACTAACAGATGTAAGGTTTGGTCATTACATTTCTAACTAAAGGACAAGCTAACCATCTCAAAAAACTTGACATTTTTTTTACTTCTTAGAAATATATATGAAGAGCTGGAAGGGATCAATATTCAAAAAGTATCTCAATCAAATAAGAAACCTTACTTTACCCGCAACCTGTAAAACTCCCTAGGCGAGTCCTACAATATGATAGTGAGAAGGATCCATGGGAGCAAATTCTTTGATAATTTAGCATTTTTGGTGAAAGCGTTGGCCCAAATGTTGTGACTGAGTGCTAACAACACCAAAAAGTCAGAGCAAAGAGAGAAAGTTTTAGTGTCACTGTTATAACATTCTTAGGCTTCTTAGAGTTTCTATATCATCTCGTTTGATAGACAAGTGTTGTCCTACAATAATGCAGTCCATAATCAGAAAAAAAATCAATTACAAAGAGCCCAACAGTCTTCTGTATTGACACTAGCTTTCCTGCAAGACTCAGTTTAGAACTTCTAGCATTGGCACCCAACTGAAGCCGTATTTAGAAGATAAAGGAGTCATACGTACTATGTTAAAAAGGAAGTACTATTCTCAAAGTTTTGTATTAATCCAGCCAGCAATACCAGAATCTCAAATGCACAATACTCCAAGCTAAATAGGGTTCAAGATTTTCTAGTTTAAACTTAAAATTAAAAAACTGAAACCATAAAGAAGTAATAAGAGAAGGGACTATAAAATGAAGCCATAAAGATCTAGAGCAATGATGCCGACATCCTCGTCCGCTTGAGGGGGGCATCGTGAGCCATCTTGATGGCATGGATGTACCTTTAGGAGGCATCGTGGCCGAGCATCTCTACGTAGATGAGGCGGATGAGGAACTCCATTTTTCAGGGGGATGTCGGGCAGGGGATGCGACTACGGAGGGAGTCGACCTCGCGGAGGACGATACGTCCTCCTCGGCCTTGGACTAGGACTCACCATGGACTTTACGAGGTCGAGGAACTCCTTATATTGGTTCCAGCCGCCTTGGGACCCCGTGGTGAAATTCTGGCCGAAGCTCTTCAGCTTCTCTATGGGTCAGATGGTTGTGTTTCTAGGGTTTCGTGGGGGATAGATGGGGGTGATGATGAAGGAGAAGATAGAGATCTATATGACGATAAATGGTCTAGGATTTGGGGTTTAAGGTTTAATTTAGGATTGGGGATTGGTCTATAGGAGGGGGAAGAGTCTGTAGAGAACATGGGAAGATGAAATTTTTTGGTATACAACATTTTTTGGGGTGAAAATGAGGAGGGAAAGTTGAAAAAAATTATAACATAAACCTACTTTACCATAAATGCCACAAAATAAGCATTGGTAATTATCAACCATTACAAAGAAAGACGACATTTTTCAACGTTTATAACAGAATGTCGGTATATCATGGCTAAGCCAACTTTGACATAAACGTCGAAAAATAAGCGTTGATATTTTACAACATTTAATGCAAAAGGTCGATATTTTCTTGCTAAGCCAATTTGAACATAAAAGTCGAGAAAAAAATGTCGGTAATCCTCGACGTTTTAGAGCAAACATTAGTATTTTTAACGTTTATTGTAGAACGTCGGTGTATCATGTTTAAGCCGACATTTCCATAAACGTCGAAAGAAAAAATGTCGTGAAAGCCCTATTTTCTTGTAGTGACCATTGGAGCTCCGAGAAGGACAGCTTCAGTTACGTCGGTTCAATATTCAACCCCGACGTATCCTCAGCAGCAGAAGCAGAAGCAGTCTTCCCCCATGGGCTGCTTTTATTGTGGGAAGCCTGGACATGTTGTTTCAGAATGTCGCAACGCTCGAGGATTGTGTTTGCTTTGTGGAGCGCCGGACCACAAGGTAGGGTCCTGCCCGTTCAGGACTGACTCATCACCAGCCATGACCAGTTCATCAGTTAGGGGACCAGCCCCAGTACTAGTCCAGCAGCAGTTTCCATCCCCGATGCAGTTGTCGACGCAGACCCAAGCTTTTCAGCAGCAAAGGCCTCAGCAGTATACCCAGACACAAGTTCAAAATAGGCGGAGAGGATTCCAGCAGAGAGGGCCGGCACCCAGAGGACATGGTCAAGTGTTGGCTTTAACTATGGGAGAAGAAGGAGTGGCATCAGGTGAGGTAGTGGCAGGTACTATTCTCGTTAACACTTTTTTGGCTTCAGTATTATTTGACTCTGGTGCATCGCATTCATTTATGTCTGCACGATTCGCGACACCGATATGACTGGAGCCCGAGTCATTATCAGTAAGGCTCAATATACTTACTGGTAACGGTCTTGTGGGAGTAGATAGAGTATTTTCCTCGTGTCAGATCATGGTTATCGGTAGAGAGTTTCCCGCTAGGTGATAGAATTCCTGATGGCCGATTATGATGTGGTCTTAGGGATGGATTGGCTGAGGGACCAGTATGCTAGGATAGACTGCCATATTGGCAGAGTTGTTTTTAGCATTCCAGACAAGTCGAAGTTTTCCTTTTCTCGAGGTGAAGTTGAACCTTCTCCTCCCTTATTGCGGATGGCCGTAGCAGCAGTACAGTTACCCCGGATAGTCGAAGAATTTCTAGATGTTTTCTCGGAAGAGCTTCCAGGAATGCCGTCAGAGAGAGAGATCGAGTTTACTATCGACTTGATTCCCAGGACAGCACCAGTGTCAGAGAGAGTCTACAGGATGGCGCCGTCAGAATTGGAGATATTATACAAGATGATTGAAGAACTCAGAACCAAGGGATTTATTTGTGCTAGTAGATCGTCTTGGGGAGCCCCGATGCTTCTTGTGAAAAGAAGGATGGTACGTCCAGATTATGTGTTAACTATCGTACCTTGAACTCAGTAACAATCAAGAACAGATATCCTCTCCCAAGGATAGATGACTTTTTTGATCAACTCAGAGGAGCGGCAGTATTCTCGAAGATTGATTTGCGGTCAGGATACCACCAGATCAGAGTCAGAGAGCAGGACATCCCGAAGACAGCCTTCAGATCTAGATATGGGCATTGGGAGTTCCTTATTATACCTTTTGGAGCGACCAATACGTCGGCTGTATTCATGGACCTCATGAATCGTATCTTTATGCCTTACTTGGATCAGTTCGTGATCGTGTTCATAGACGATATCCTGATCTACAGCAAGAGTGAAGCGGAGCATGAGCAGCATCTCAGAGTTGTCCTCCAAATTCTTCGAGAGCACCAAGTTCATTAAATACGAGTTCTGGCTCGATCGCATTTCATACTTGGGACATATCATCATCAGAGGGGGAGTAGAAGTGGATCCCCATAAGATCGTGGCTATCGAAACATGGCCAGTGCCCAGCACAGTTGCATAAGTTTATAGTTTTCTTGGATTGGCCGGCTACTACCGGAGATTTATTTCGGACTTTGCTCGGATTTCAGCACCATTAACACAGTTGACCCGCAAGGAGGTACAGTTTGCTTGGATAGCAGAATGTCAGGATTTTTTTGAGAAGCTGAAGCGAGGCTTGATGACAGCACCCATTCTCATACTTCCAGATGGGACCGAAGGATTTCTAGTGTACTGTGATGCTTCAGGCAGAGGTTTAGGATGTGTTTGATGAAGCATAGGAAGGTGATACCTTATGCGTCACGACAACTTCGTGATCATGAGAAAAATTACTCGACCCATGACTTGGAACTGGCAGCAGTAGTGTTTACACTCAAGCTTTGGAAACACTACTTGTATGGAGATAGGGTGGAGGTTTTTACCGACCACAAGAGCCTGAAGTATGTGTTCACTCAGAAGGATCTTAACATGTGTCAGAGAAGATGGCTAGAGCTGCTTGTGGATTATGATGTCAACCTGCAGTATCATCCTGGGAAGGCCAACGTTGTGGCAGATACATTGAGCAGGAGACACTACCAAAATACACTCAAATAGCGACGGATATTTAGCGACGGAAATTTTTCGTCGGTGTTAGCGACGGCTTCGTGGCCGCTCAGCGACTGAGTACCGACTACACGCCTTTGCCATTTTTATTTTAATTTTAGGGGAAGGAAAGGTCGCATATCCGTCGCTAGGCTCTCGGTATTATAGCGATGGATGTCTAGTCGTCGCTACGTAGTCGATTATTTGGCAGAAATTGTGTAGAAATTTGGCGGTACATTTCTTCGACTACGTAGTGACGGATATTCAGTCGACACGTATCAAAAATGGCGACTACGTGGCGACGGGTTTTCTTCCGTCGCTATTCAGTCGCTATATATACGTACCAGACTTTAAATAAAACGACGCGGGGAACTTTTCGCATTCCCCCAAATTCACTCTCTCTCCTCTCTCTCTCTCTCTCTCTCTCTCTCTCGCCGGTGTCGGCTTCGGTGATCGGCGTCGGTGTCGTCGGCGGCGTCGACGTCCTCTCCTCTCTCTCCGAAGGTAACCCCTCTCTCTCTCTCTCTCGATCTCTCTCTCTCTCTCTCGGGGTCTAGGAGGCGGGCTTGGGGTTATGGCGTCGGGGGCTGGGCGGCTGGCTTGGGTCGGGGGCTGGGTGGGCTTGGAGCGGAGGCGTCGGGGGCTGGGCGGCTGGCTTGGGGCGGGGGCATCGGGGGCTGGGCGGCTGGCTTGGGTCGGGGGCTGGGCGGTGGGCTTGGGGCGGGGGCATCGGGGTCTGGGAGGTGGGCTTGGGGCTGGGCGTCGGTGGCTGGGCGGCTGGCTTGGGTCGGGGACTGGGCGGTGGGCTTGGGGCGGCGGCGTCGGGGGCTGAGCGGCTGGCTTGGGGCGGGGTCTGGGCGGTGGGCTTGGGACGGGGGCGTCGGGGTCTGGGAGGCGGGCTTGGGGTTGGGGCGTCGGGGGCTGGGCGGCTGGCTTGGGGCGGGGTCTGGGCGGTGGGCTTGGGGCAGGGGCGTCGGGGTCTGGGAGGCGGGCTTGGGGTTGGGGGCTGGGCGGTGGGCTTGGGGCGTCGGGAGCTGGGCGGCTGGCTTAGGTCGGGGCTGGGCGGTAGGCTTGGGGGTCGGTGGCTAGGCGGCTGGCTTGGATCGGGGGGGGTGGGCGGTGCTTTGGGCGGCGGCGTCGGGGGCTGGGCGGATGGCTTGGGCGGGGGCGTCGGGGCTATTTGCAACCGACGCACAGCCATAAGCACTCTTCATATATGCAACCGAACTATTGGACTGGGCGGCGGGCTTGGGGCGGCGGGCTTTGGTCGGGGACGGCGGGTGGCTTTGCTTCTCAAATTCATCTAAGTTTATATATTGGCTAAATAATGTGTTATCCATATTAGGTGTTCCATTAGTTTGGTGGTGTTTGGATTAGTAAATATGAATATGGGGTTTGGATTCATGGTGTATATATGTTCACTGTCTCAAGGACAGTGCGAGTTCTATCGTTGTGTGCTTCTTTATAGATGTATATATCTATACATCTAGCTGTGATATACATATGTGTATGTGACAATCTCAGTTAGCGACGGACTAGTTACCGGTTAGCGACGAATATTTCCAGCTCCATTTGCATTAATCTACGGTACGACATGGTGATCAGGACATAGTCCCTGCAGCCATTCGACTGGCGAGGCAGAAACTATGTAGCCGTAGATGAAGTTGACTGTCTTCCGACCCTCATCCCTCGGCAATGATGATACGACAACCTATCACTATATCTTATATAGTAGTAGATGATGTCTTAGTATTACATTAAGTGAGTTTATCTTGATTCTGTTATATCCTTCAGATAATAGATACGATAAGAACATATACTACACGATATGTATACAGAATATAGATGATTCACACTAATGTATGCTAGAATAAATTTTGGGTTGTGTTCTGAGCCATCCGTTCTTACACTTAAAACACATAGGAATTAGTAGTGTGAGAGCGCCGGAGATAAAGAGAGCGCCGGAGGGGGGGAGGAGAGAGAGAGAGAGTAATTAATGGTACGACATGGTGAAGTAGTACTGTATTTTGGCTCCAGTTCCAGCTCAATTTGCATTAATCTACGGTACGACATGGTGATCAGGACATAGTCCCTGCAGCCATTCGACTGGCGAGGCAGAAACTATGTAGCCGTAGAAAGTTGACTGTCTTTCGACCCTCATCCCTCGGCAATGATAATACGAACCTATCACTATATCTTATATAGTAGTAGATGATGTCTTAGTATTACATTATGTGAGTTCATCTTGATTCTGTTACATTCTTCAGATACTAGATACGATAAGAACATATACTACACCATATGTACAGAACATAGATGATTCACACTAATGTATGCTTGAATGAATCTTGGGTTGTGTTCTGAGCCATCCGTTCTCACACTTGGCAAAAAATCAAATTTTTTATACTTATCGGCTTTCGAAAATGTACTCAAATTACATGATGGTTCTTTTAGTTAGCTTGCTTATGTTACAATTATATATTTGTAACTATCGATCTTACCAGATGGCACCCATGACCCGAGGAACGGCACGTCGTTTGAGGAAAACATTGAATGCTGAGGTGGCTCCTCCTACAGTTAAGGAGGAAGTGGCACCGGTTGCTAGTGAGACTGGGAGTTCTATTCATCCAGCACCGGTAGCTAGTGAGACCGGGAGTTCTCTTCAAACAGTCTTTGCAAGGGACGACATCTCTCCTCACGCCAAAAATCTCGCTTTTTCGAGGTGGTTGCGTGATCGTATCACTGAGCGTTTGCGTGAGCAGCGTGGTTCTCATTAGCTATTAGTACTTATTTGTATTAGACTATTTGTATTGAGTTGTTTTTGTATTAGACTATTTGTATTGGACTACATATATGAACTAGAACTGTGTCAATCTCTGGATTGTATTGGACTACGACATGGTGATCAGGACATAGTCCCTGCAGCCATTCGACTGGCGAGGCAAAAACTATGTATCCGTAGATAAAGTTGACCGTTCTCCGACCCTCATCCCCTCGTGATGATACAACAACCTATCACTAGAGGATACTTTGAGAGATCCATCTGTGTAGGACGTATACTCTGAGAGATCACCTTTACAAGAATGATATCAGTAGTGGGATTGAGTGCTGGAGGGGATATTATCAGAGTTACGTCCTACTCAGATGGGTCTCTCATGTTACTATTTTTTTCTGACAGCAAGGTGGATGTGCTCCGTCAACAGATTCTTGCTTCGAGCCAAAACTTTGCCCTGGAGCTCAAGTGGACCTTCGTGTAGAGCTCGAGTGAGAGGTTCCTGACAGCATGGTGGTCTCCTTTGTCAAAGTATTCGTGCTCATCCCACATTGGTTGTGGGACGAGCACGGATACTTTAACAAAAGAGACCACCATGCTGTCAGGAACCTCTCACTCGAGCTCTACACGACGAATGTCCACTTGAGCTTCGGGGCAAAGTTTTGGCTCGGAGGAAGAATCTGTTGACGGAGCACATCCACCATGCTGTCAGAAAAAAATAGTAACGGTGAGAGACCCATCTGAGTAGGATGTATACTCTGATAATATCCTCTCCAGCACTCAATCCCACTACTGATATCATTCTTGTAAAGGTGATCTCTCAGAGTATACGTCCTACTCAGATGGATCTCTCAGAGTATCCTCTCCGGTTGGGTTGTGTTCTGAGCCATCCGTCCCAGGGATTGGATTCTGTATTTTGGTTTCTGTATTTTGGCTCCAGCTCCATTTGCATTAATCTACGGTACGACATGGTGATCAGGACATAGTCCCTGCAGCCATTCGACTGGCGAGGCAGAAACTATGTATCCGTAGTAAAAGGAGGAAAAAGATAAATCGAATTATAACGACGGATATTAGGTTACTCTTCAGGATAATTGATGTCTATTTTATATTAATTTGGTTTGGTCTATATGATTTTTGGATAATTGGTGTGCATTAAATTCGTATGTGCATATTTGGTCTATGTGATTGTTGGATAATTGGTGTGCATTATATTGGTTTGGTTTATGCATATTTTTGTGAACAGGGAAAGTGCTGCAATTTTTTTTCAAAAAAATTCTCAGTTACCGACGGACTAGTGACCGGTTAGCGACGGATATTTCCAGCTCCATTTGCATTAGTCTACGGTACGACATGGTGATCAGGACATAGTCCCTGCAGCCATTCGACTGGCAAGGCAGAAACTATGCAAGTAGCCTTAGATAAAGTTGACTGTCCTCCGACCCTCATCCCTCGACAATGATGATAACAACCTATCACTATCTTATATAGTAGTAGATGATGTCTTAGTATTACATTAGTGAGTTCATCTTGATTCTGCTACGTTCTTCAGATACTAGATACGATAAGAACATATACTACACCATATGTACAGAACATAGATGATTCACACTAACGTATGCTAGAATGAATCTTGGTTTGTGTTCTGAGCCATCCGTTCTGATCAAGCATCTTCCTTCTCCTCTCCTCCACCATGGCTCTGAACAAATCTGCTCCTCCCTCTACTTCTCTTATTTTTATTTGACTCTCTCAGCCACATATGACATCCAGCTCAAGTGTAGAGTCGGGGGAGAAGAAGTGGACAGGAAGAGGAGGGGGAAGCAGCACAGCCGACGGCATGACCCGGAGGAAGTACAGAGGTTTTTTTCAACAGCCGTATGAGAACTATAAGGATATATCTTTTCACAACATGTCATCTTGTCAAAGACCCTTCATGTGAATATCATGTTACCGCTGTGTCGGAAGACTAACATATCATAAGTTTTTAAGCCGTGTGTTTTGACATAATCTTCCCAACTCTTTCCTCCTATGTAGTAATCTTGCATTATTACATAGCAGGAAAGAGTTTGAAGGATTATGTCAAAACACACGGCTTAGAAAATTATGACATGTTAGTCTTCCGACACCGCGGTAACATGATTGTCACATTAAGGGTCTTTGACAAGGTGATATGTTGTGAAAAAATATATCCTTATAGTTCTCCTACGTCTGTTGAAGAAAACCTCTGTACTTCCTCCGGGTCATGTCGCCGGCTGTGCTGCTTTCCCCTCCTTTTTCTGCCTACTTCTTCTCCTCCGACTCTACACTTGAGCTGGATGTCATATGTGGCTGAGAGAGTCAAATAAAAAGAAGGAAAGTAGAGGGAGGAGCAGATTTGTTCAGAGCCATGGTGGAGGAGAGGAGAAGGAAGATGCTTGATCAGAACGGATGGCTCAGAACACAAGCCAAGATTTATTCTAGCATACATTAGTATGAATCATCTATGTTCTTATCGTATATAGTATCTGAAGGACGTAACAGAATCATGATGAACTCACTAATGTATGCTAGAATGAATCTCGGGTTGTGTTCTGAGCCATTCGTTCCGATACTTGGCAATTAAGTCATTCGACTGGCGAGGCAGAAACTATAAGGCTACTTGCGTGTTCTTCCAACTTTAAATTACAATATTACTACATTAGGTTAAATAAATCACTAACCTCATCACGGTGAGTCTTGGTGTAGCACTCAAATGTGGGGCACCTGTAATCTATGTGAGTTCATCTTGATTCTGTTGCATCCTTCAGATACTAGATACGATAAGAACATATACTAACTATATACAGAACGTAGATGATTCACACTAATATATGCTAGAATGAATTTTTGGTTGTGTTCTGAGCCATTCGTTCCCATACTTGGCAATTAAGCATGTGAAATAGAACTGATTATGTTTAGTTTGTCTTACGATACAGATTTTTACATCCAAATTGAAATGGATCGTTACTTCGTTGATCGTACATGGATGTACTATAGCGGATCAACCTCCTGGACCGTAGGTACTTATAAGTATTGATCGTATCGGATTAGTATCGATCTATCATTTTGGTATGGGCCGTATCGGTTGGTATTGGTCTTAGCGAATTGGTATCGTCCTATCCGATATGTATCGGCCGTATAGCTAGGATTCATATTGGCCTAATCGATTTGGTATCGGTCATATCCGATAGGTATCGGCCATGTTGGATTATTATATACCATTTCGGATTAGTATCGTGGAAGGTTTAGTAACAACTGTACTTGGATTTCTCTCTTCTAGAGCTAGATTACCATTGCAAGAGAGTCACGAGAGCGTAGATGGCCAGTTACAGAACATACATACTTCCTTTTCAATCTCGCTTTTCCTGATGGAAAAGGAAGTATGTATGTTACTGTAACTGGCCAATCACGATCTGGTGATTCTCTTGCAATGGTATTCTAGCTCGAGAAGAGAGAAATCCAAGTACAGTTGTTACTAAACCTTCCACGATACTAATCCGAAATAGTCTATACTAATCCAACACGGCCGATACCTATCGGATATGACCGATACCAAATCGATAAGGCCAATATGAATCCTAGCTATTCGGCCGATACATGTACATATCGGATATAGGACGATACCAATTTGTTAAGGCCAATACCAATATGATACGTTCTATACCAAACCGATAGACCGATACTAATCTGATATACTAGATACTAAGTACATCTGGCCTATACCAGCGGATCCACAAATTACTGCACGATAGGCCCAATGACTCCAATTACATCCGTTTATTGGTGAGTACATGATTACATAGTAATTCTGTTAGTCTTCTGATACAGATTTTTACTCTCTCATGCTACCAACGTCACAACTTTTTCAGTGTGCTCCCTCTAATGATGATGAACGCAAAAAATCAACGTCACAACTTTTATAACTTGAGTAAATTTCTTTACCCTATATGAAAATTTCTGTTGTCAGAAAGATGGCTCCTAGGACTCGTCGAGGTGGGTGTGCTAGTCGAGGAAGTGGTCGAGGCAAGAAACCCTTAGAGGTCGACACGGAGGAAGTCTCCGTCGTCAAACAAGAGCCGGTGACTGTTAAGGAGAAGGTATTACCAAAGGTCGAGGTCAAGGAAGAACCGATGACCATCAGGGAAGAGATTGCTCCCAAGCTTAAAGCTAAGGAGGAGCCACCATCAGAGAGTAGTAGCATCGGGACCGACCATCCTGTCCCTACAGAAGACCTCAACCAGATTGAGCCTTCGTATACAAAGTGGCTGATAGAATGGTACATGCCTCAACGCAACTATCATCCCTGGCTGTGAGGATTCATCGTCTACTTGTGGTCTTTGTTGAGGCCAAAGTCGATTTTCCTATGTGTTTTGGAATATTTGTGAAAATTTTAGAATATTTGTGCTATGATCGGATTATAACGATGGATATTAGGTTACTGTAACTGGCCACCTTTACAACCTATGTGTTTTGGAATATTTGTGAAAATTTTGGAATATTTGTGCTATGATCGGATTATAACGATGGATATTAGGTTACTGTAACTGGCCAACTCTTTCCTATGTGTTTTAGAATATTTGTGAAAAATTTGGAATATTTGTGCTATGATCGGATTATAACGATGGATATTAGGTTACTCTTCCGGATAATTGATGTCTATTTTATATTAATTTGGTTTGATCTATATGATTCCTGGATAATTGGTGTGCATTAAATTCGTATATGCATATTTGGTCTATGTGATTCTTGGATAATTGGTGTGCATAATATATTTGGTCTATGTGATTGTTGGATAATTGGTGTGCATTATATATTGGTTTGGTTTATGCAAATTTTTGCAAAAAGTGAAAGCGCTGTAAAAAAATTTTCAAAATATTCTCAGTTAGCGACGGACTTGTGACCGTTTAGCGACGGTTACTACCAGTTTCCGACTACTTTTCGACGGCTATTCCGTCGCTAATTGGAGATTTGAAAATGTTTCCAGGTAGCGACGGATGGTCGACGGATTATCCGTCGGTATGGTACATTGTTCGACGGAATAGCGACGACCTATCCGTCGCCCTTGTTCTGGAAATACCAAGAATTTCCAGAACAAGATCGACGGTTAATCCGTCCGTATTCCGTCGATATATCTCGACGGAATAGCGACGACTTATCCGTCGCCATGTTGCTGGAAATGACATGAATTTCCAGTAGCTGTTCGACGGATTTTCCGTCCGAAAACCGTCGCTAATCCGTCCTTTGTTATCGAAGGCGTCGACGGCTTAGCGACGGAACGATACGCTGTGATACGCTATTACGACGGGTTACTGACGGAATTTTACGTCGCTATTGTCTACACAGTTCAGTACTTAAAATTTGAAATGGACGAGAGTCCGTCGAAAATGCGTCGCTAAAGTTTCGTATTGTGATGTCGAAAAGCCATCGCTATTCCGTCGCTTAACGACTACGTAGCGACGGACCATTATTAGCGACGAGCTGATTGCCGACGGATTTTTTAGCCAAAATCCGTTGGTTATCGGTCGCTAATTGTAATTACCGTCGGATTGGCGACGGATAGGGCCGTCGCTAAATCGATAAATTTTGGTAGTGAGAGCTGGAGTTTATTTTCTGACAGCGCAACCAGAGTTGTTAGCAGATCTTCAGAAGATGGCTATAGAAGTTGTCCTTTCTACCAGTGTGGCATTGATGGCCAGCATGTAAGTTTGGTCCAGTATAGTTGACAGGATCAAGATAGCTCAGTCTTCTGATTCTAAGCTTCAGCGGCTTAGAGCAGAATGTGAAGCAGGACGACGACCAGAATTATGCATTCATGAAGACGGAACACTTCGACATAGTAAGCATCTTTGTGTACCCAGTGGAGATATCAGACAGAAGGTCATGGCGGAAGCTCACAGTTCTCAATATTTGATTCATCCCGGTGGCACGAAGATGTACCATGATATCCGTCAGCACTTTTGGTAGAATGGCATGAAGAGAGAGATAGCTCGATTTGTCTCTCGGTGTTTGGTTTGCCAACAAGTCAAGGCTGAACATCAGAGGCTAGCTGGACTTCTTCAGTCCTTGCCGATTCCAGAATGAAAGTGGGAGCATATAACCATGGATTTCGTGACTGGATTACCTCAATCCCCGACCAATAGAGATGCTATTTGGGTTATAGTTGACAGGCTCACGAAGGTGGCTCACTTTCTTCCATTCATAGTTGGTCAGTTAACGGCTCAGCTAGCAGAGATGTACCTCAGGCAGATAGTCAGACTTCACGGAGTACCAGTCAGTATCACCTCGGACAGAGATTCGAGATTTATGTCGCACTTTTGGCATAGTCTGCAAGAGAGTTTGGGAACTCACCTCCAGTTCAGCTCAGCTTATCACCCGCAGACAGATGGTCAGTCAGAACGCACGATCCAGACTCTTGAGGATATATTGAGATCTTGTGCACTCGACTTCGGTGGTTCATGGAAAGATCACCTACACCTGGTGGAGTTCTCGTAGAACAACAGTTTCCAAGCTAGTATCCAGATGGCACCATTCGATGCACTATATGGCAGGAAGTGCAGATCCCCACTAGCATAGGACGATGTTGGAGAGAGACAGATGCTTGGTCCAGAGATGATCACTCAGACAGTTGAGGTGGTCAGGAGAGTCAGAGATCATCTTCGCGTTGCACAAGATCATCATCGCCATTGGGCCGATTCTCATCGGCGTCCCATTAAATTTTCTGTCGGCGACCATGTATTCTTGAGGATCTCGTCTAACTGTGGCGTCATTCGTTTCGACGTACGAAAAAAGCTTAGTCCTAGGTATATAGGGCCATTCGATATTCTGGAGCGAGTAGGAGATGTGTTCTATCGTCTCGCTCTTCCGTCGTCTCTGAGTGAGGTGCATGACGTGTTCCATGTATCCCAACTATGACGGTATATCCCGGACCCGAGTCATATCCTGGATCATTCGGAATTGGTTGTTGGTACCAACCTTTTGTATGAGGAGAGGCCCGTATCCATATTGGACCAAAGAGAGAAGATACTCAAGAACAAGACTATCAAGTTAGTCCGTATTGCTTGGGGTTATCACTTCTTGGGGTCAACGTGGGAGCGTGAGGATGATATCCGATCGCGATATCCTGACATGTTTGACTCGTGAGGTATAATATCTTTCTTATGCCTCATGCCTTTGATTCCTTGCTTGCATGAATAATTGCTTGATTGCTTGACTAGTATAGCTTGCCTGTGATTAGTATAGAGTGTCCTTGCATCTCTAGCCTCTTGATTAAATTTCGAGAACAAAATTCTTTTAAGGTGGGTAGAGTTGTAATGACCATGGTTCGTATTATGTATTTTGATATACGTGTATGTATTTTTTTACTCGTATTGTATGTCTCCTCGCATTTTTGGCATTTTATTGCTTGGTTATTCTTGGTCTGGTTCGGCTTGGCTTGATTTACTTTGGGTTCATCATGAACCAGAAGAAGATTCCTACCTACCACCACCATCATCATTTATTAACCCAACACTCTTCTCTCTCCTCATTCACTCTTCTTCTTACTCACCATGACTTCCCACCTACCAGGAAGGTGTAGGCAAGTGCATCTTACTTCATGGAGGAATTCTATTTTTATTGTTCCACTGTCTTCCTCATATGTTTCTAACCCACTTTAGTACTCAGCATTTTTTATTTCTATTGTTAATTTCTTATAAATCTAGTTTTGTGATATTTTCGGTTTTCATGAGTTTCGATCTATCCAACCCGCATATTTTTGTTATTTGATGGTTCCATGTTGCAGAGAATTCCATTTAGCTAAAATTTGACCTACGGGAGTCTGAATTTGGGTTCCTATTATTGTTTGGTGGAGTATGGAGGCCATGGTATTTTTCATGGACATGTTCTCTGTGGGAGCCATTAATTGTACTTTTGGCCGCATAAGCATTTCTTAGCTCTGAGCCGTATAGCCATTTAATTGAATATTTAATTGAATTGGCCGCATGAGCATTTATTAGCTCTGAGCCGCATGGCCATTTAATTGAATATTTAATTGCTTGACCGCATGAGCATTTCTTTGCTTCCACTTAATTGCATGCATTTGGCTGCATGGCCCTTTAATTAATTGTATGCATTTGCAAGCATCTGCATGCATTGCCAATTGCTTAGCCGCATATAGGCCATTAGATAATGGCTGGCCGCATAGGCTAATTTCATGGTCGCATGGGCCATTAGCCATTGGCTGGCCGCATAGGCCATTAACTAATGCATTAGATATTGCATGGCCACATAGGCCATTAAATAATTGCATGGCCGCATGGCCATTAGTTAATGGCCTATATAATTATTTGCATTGGCCGCATGAATTATTTGCACTGGCCGTATGAATTATTTTGTTTTGGCCGCATGAATTATTTGCACTGGCCGCATGAATTATTTTGCATGGCCGTATGCATTTTGCTTGCATAAGCATTTGCTTGCATGCCCTTTGCATAAGCATTTGCTAGCATGCTTATTAAGCTGGCCGCATATGCATTATTTTGCATGGCCTTTACATAAGCATTTGCTAGCATGCTTATTAAGCTGGCCGCATATGAATTATTTTGCATGGCCTTTGTATGCAATTGCTAGCATGCTTATTAGCTGGCCGCATGGCCATTAACTGGCCGCATATGGCAATTACTTGCATGGCCGCATATGCAATTATTTGCATGGCCATTTAATTTGTTTTGGCCGTATGGCCATTAGCTTTATTTGCATGGCCGCATGAACATTTATTGGCTGGCCGCATGGCAATTTCATGCGGCAAATTTCTCCTGAGCCGCATGATTCCTCCATAGCCCTTGCCACTGCTAATATTTAATTACTAAATGTATGCTTGTGCCATATTAATTTTAAGTGTGTTTCCTGACACGATGGTGATCCGTTGTGGTGCACTTTTGACAAATGACATGACATGATAGTGGCCCGACGTGGCGTACTCCTGACAGTGAACGTGACATGATATATATCCCGAAGGCTGTTGCGACGGCTAGCATGTCGTGACAAGATAGAATGACCTGGACACCGTGGATGATTGTGCTTGTACAATTGAACCGGTAATGTTTGCATCATGTCTAGGACATGGATCTCCGAGTACCACGGTCAGGGGTACCTACTGTAAATGGCTAAGGCTAATAACTAGAATTTTAGTATTCATGAGAGATTTTTTCCAGTTACAGGCGATCCCGTTATCCCGGCCACCATGTTGGACTTGCAGCCTACCGACGAGTAGGGCACAAGTCTAGATTCACTGATACATGGAAAAGAATGAGGTACTACTTAATGAATCCAAGTCGTCTGGATAACCTGGATTAGCTGCAGGGCTTGTGGCTGGAGGAACATCTCACTGCATCTTGCTAGTAACTAAGGCTTGTTATAACCCTAGTTAGCTAATGTAGAAAGTTGTAGTCACTGATTGGCCGGGAGCGATTGTATGGTGTAGTTTCAGTACTCAATTATTGCAGGCTTGATCGCATGATTGTCACTTTTAACAATAAAGATCAGAGGCTAAGTTCTGTTCAGGTGAAGGGTTACAACCCCGGTCCTTGTTTGGTTTAAGGGTTATAACCTGGCTTTTGGAGCAGTTCTGAGTCCTCTCTTCGTTTATTGTCTTATTGCACCCCGCGTCATGCTTGTTATGTTTTACCTTACCAACAAGATTTGGAGACGGAGTTCTGTTCAGGTGAAGGGTTACAATCCCGGTCCTTATTTGGTTTAAGGGTTGTGACCTGGCTACTTGAATGGTTCCCTCATACTCCATTATGACTGTTATTATTCTTTTATTATCAAGCTCTTTTGTAACTACTTTTAATGTTTATTTCTGATGTACTGATTTTATTCTTAAGTGAAGTCCCCTTTGTGGCACTTGTTCTTTCTGGGATCTGACCCAGCTGGTTTTGTATGGCCAGATTTCGGAGCAGCTCCAGAGAATCTACCGACCTTCCAGCCCGATGGTGACCACCAGGCGTAACCAGGACAACGAGTGGGTTTATTTTTGGCTCTCCCACTCTATTGTAAAATTCTCATTTTGAGGCATTTAGCCGGCGAGCACATGTTATCTCGTATTGCATACCTTATTACTGTCTGCCTACGGACTGTAACGTGATTGACAGATCCTAGAGTTGATCATGTATGACTAAACTCTTGCTAGTCCTCGCATTTTGTAACGACTAGTTTCATGATCAGCTGAATATGTAATATTTGGGATGCCTTACTGTTGTATATTTGGTGATCTTACATCTTATAACTTTACTTGCTTGCTTGAGATTGAGACATTTAGGCTTGTTATTGACCATAGGTGACTGATGAATTGTAGTTAAACCCTCATATATCTAGACAGCCGTGACAGTATAGTGACGTGGATCCCATTTCATTATACGTAGCTGGCTATGTATGCCTCCGCTCTCTAGTATTCTGGTTCTGGGACGTTACAGTTAGATAAGAACTTTATCTTCTTTACAATTATTTTGTGTTATCTTTTAGTTGAGTGCATGGCTATAAATAGAGCCAAAAACTTGTAGAAGAGACGCATAATGAATGAGAATAAAAATCCACTTTTAAACTTTGGTGAGAAGCCTATAAGAGTTGAGTGAGTTTTCTTCCATTATAATACATTCCTGCTAACGTCTTCGTCGAAGGATCCGCTTCCTGTTTGGAGGAACATTCAAAGGCTCTCCGAAGACGACGACGACGACGTCCACGATTCAACTTTCAAGAACACAAGTCAAATCCGGGTCGAGTATGCTGTTCGCGAGTGACACGTACGGTCTTCTTCCTCGACACGGAGTTGTGCACCATATTCAAGGAGGTCCAAGTACGTGCTGAAGACCTATCCCTCGTAGAATGAAGTTTGCGCCTATCTCGAAGGCTTGCGACCTAATCGCACTCTTCCGGATAAGTCGTGCAATTTACTTCCAAAACTAATACCAATAACTAGGTCTCCGTTCACCATCTTTTGTTTAATCAATTACAAAAAAATTGCTTATAGTTAAATCTATTACGAATCATAATTTTAGACTTGGATTAGTCGAACTTAAGTCTCGTTCCGCGTCACAGAGTAGTTAAAGTTCTATTTGAAATTGAGAGTTTTAGATTGAAGAATAGGTAAAAAAATTGTGCCTAATTTGTAGCTATGTTAATTGTGTACATGCTGTATAAAGCAGTTACACTTTCATGAATAAGAGAATCCGATGCAGGGGGGCATTCAATCCCATTCTTTGAGGTTTGATTTCCCTACATATGATGGGGAAGAAGATCCTTCAGATTGCTTCTCCTACCCAACGCCTTCTCATTGTATCCTTCAATCTTCTTGAGTTTGATGAAGCTATAACTATTGGCACTTAAAATTGTTGGTATTTGTACAGGACGAAACTGGATGAATTCATGAAAATTAAATGATCACTTCATGTCCTTTAAGCCCAACACAGGCGAATTAAGTAGATATCCTTGGAGGTTAGTTCCGCGGAACAAACATGCAACTCGAACAAGACTTCTGCGAGGATGTGGAATTCCGAACAGAAAGCCCCAAAAAGCTTATGTCCGTGCCGTTGAGCGCACATCTACTTTTGCGCAGCGCTGTGCATCCAGATTTTGCGACAGTGTGAGCGGTCTGCTTTCCTCAAAACTGAGTGCACCATTGCTTTCGCACAGCTGGGTATTCAATTGCTTTCGCGTCGTTGCTGCTTCCGCGCCACTATGCACTGATGCTTCTTCTGCACCACTGTGTGCATCCTAATGTTGTGCTCCTGTGCACGTCTGGCTTCTTCCGTATCGATCGCTGAACGCTATTGATTTCGTGCATCCAAGTTGGTGGTGAGTTGCTAACCATCCCATTAATAGTCCCTCACAGGGCTGAAATTGGATTTTTTTTTTTTTTTTTCCATTCCCAAGAAATGTACAACACGCGTTCGAGAAGCAGACCCTCGAGACCATTCGTTGAGTGATAACATTAGGCTTTGCAACAGGAGATCGGTCCCCCGATCTCTTTCAAGCCAAAGCCACGCGGGCTACGAGCTTTTCCGAAAAAACCACTGCAATAAAAGAGTATTTCTCCCTCGACTCGACAATAAACTTTTCGACGTCTTGAAATTTTGAAGCATCCGAGAAGAACCCATATCTTGGAGATCAGATCGTCATGGAACAAAGTGGTTACGAGCTGACCAGACTTCCAACGGTATCCTTTCTCAAAACTTTGTAATAGTTGTAGCGGCGGCTTATTTGTCTTTCGTTATAAAGTTGTACTTCCTCTGAACACTAAATACAAGGAAGGGTACTTTATGTTCTCCCCACCTCTCCATTACGACCCAAAATTCTTGAACAAGTACATCATGATTCACCCATATAAGACCATTGTTGGCAAGGGCTGTGGCCTGTGGGACTTTGTTAAGTCCTCTATTCGCCAATGTGAAGTACTCCATGAGATCACCTTCCTTGATGGAGACTCCTACAACCACTTCCTCATTACATTCCTTCTTGGACGGGTATTGCTCTGGACTTCGTCGATCGATGGGTTGCCATCTTCTAATGGCTACACAATTATTCCTAGTCATAGTTTGATCGATCGCTTGTCAAAATATGGACACTTCTTGCTTTAGCCTCATTCCTACACCGCAAGCAAGGCTGTTGTTTTCAAACTCCACATACCAAAATCCATGGTGAGTGATAACGACCCCACTCTTATTGACAAGTTTGGAAAGAAATATGCAAACTACAGGGACAAAGCTGCACGTATCTTCCTCGTATCACCATCTGATGGCTAAACGGAAGTCTTATGGCCCAGAAATTCAAACTGGAACATGGGTACAACTCGGACGGGATGGGTCGCGTTTCAGCACAATCCGATGAATTATAAGTTTAGCTCGAGCCCAAGCCCAATCCAACCTTGGGTTCAACATATGAAATCCAAGATTGAGACTTGGAATAGAAAAGGAATGCAGAGGTTCTTCGGATTGGGTCAGGTACATCAAGTTTATCGAGCTATAATATAATATTTGAAATAATTTGAAATAAGATTAATATTAAACAAATAATAAAATAACAATCAAATCTCAATCATTACAAAATACAAGCTGAAATAGAATTTAGGATAAGGAGTTGAAGAGTTTAGGTGGAGAAATTTAGGATTTAAACTTTTTATTTAAGAAGTATGAAACAGTGTTTATACGAAAATATATAAAAATTATATGTACGGGTTCCGGGTTCTTTGGGTAACCTGACATATGAATCCGAGTCCAGCCCAATTTTTGGTCAGGTTCAAATATTTTAATCCGAACTCGAGCCCGAGCCCGAGTACCTTCAATCATAGCCCAGCCCATTAACTGGTTTATCGGGTTCGGATTTAGCACACCCAAGTTACATCCCTAAACTGGAATGGACTGGGTTGGATTGTAGTAGGAACTGACTCTTATATATTTTATTTATTTATTTATTTTATTTTATTTTATTTTATTGGAGTGGTTGAAGTCCACCTTAGCCCTCAAGGTGGTTTCCTCCTTCCCCTCAAATTTGAATAAAATCTAGAGTAGTTAATTTATATTTGAGTTTGAGAGTTATAAGAAAGGTAGAATATGTAAAACTATTGCCAATTGTGTAGCTATGTTACTTGGAGTCCATTTTTGTTCATCCACAGGGACGGATCCCGAAACTATAGTTGGGACTTGGGATGGGCTGCCAAAAATTTGGATGGGCTAGAAGTAGATAAATCGCTATAAAAAAAATCAAAAAAAATATATGGTAAAAAAATGTAAATTTTTATTTTGGGTTGGGCTGCAGCCGACCCCAAGCCAACCTTGGATCCGCCTATGTTCACCTACCAAAACTAGTGTGTATGTTCACCATTCCACTCAAGTATTGCTATGTGTTATTTTTATGCAACCTTAAACTATTTTGAAAGTGGTTTAATGAACATCCAAAGTAATTTTGATCCTATTTTGATACGTAGCAACACTTGAGTTGAAGAATGAACATACATCCTAATTTTAATTAGGGGTGCAACTCAAGCGGGTTGGGTCGGGCTTGAGGTCAACCGGAGCCCAACCCGATGAATCATAAGCCTAGTCCGAGCCCGAACCCGGCCCGACCTCGGGTTCAACATATGAAGTCCAAGACCAAGCTCGGAGGATCGGATTTGGCTCAGATTGAACTCATGTTGGGTCGGGTCCATCGGATTTATCGGACTCTAATATACTAATTGAAACAATTTTAAATAAAAGTAGTATTAAACACATAATCAAATAACAATCAAGTCTTGATAATTACAAAATACAAACTGAAATAAGATTTAGGATAAGGAGTTGAAGAATTTTGGTGAAGAAATTTAGGATTTAAACTTTTTTATTTGAGAAGTTTGACAATATATATATATATATATATATATATATATATATATATATATATATATATATATATTTGGAAAAGGTAATTTTATTCATACTTAAATAGTTACAACTCGGCAATCAGGGGGGGAAGTCCCTGATTCCGTAAGCACCAAATATCATGCTCAATACTATACAAAAGACTACCCTCCGAGGAGTAATTGTGCGCAAAAATACGAGCGTTTCGCTCCCTCCAGACGTGCCAGACTGCTGCGGCTAGTCGAAGACGGGCCTCTGTGTACCATTCCACTCCTTTACTCTTCCCGCGTAAAATCTGTTCCAGGACTTCATCCGATCCCAAGTCACCTCTGGATTGTATGTTGAGTTTACGCTCTTGCTCCTTCCATATTCGTCTGGAAACTTCGCAGCCAAAGAATAGATGTCTCGCAGTTTCTTCTCCTTTCCAACACAGAACACAACAAGAGTTCGTGATCGGAATTCGAAACCTGGCAAGTCTATCCATGGTAAGGAGTCTCCCCCGGAACAGCTTATAGAGACATAATTGCATCTTTCTTGCACTGTGCTTGCACCATACGACCTCGGCCGGTCCCCATAAGTCAGCTTTCGGGTAACCCGACACATGAACCCAATCCGACCCGATTTATGATAGGGTTCAAATATTTGAATCCAAATTCGAGTCCAAATCCGACTATCTACAACCCTAACCCAATCCATTAACGAGTTTACCCGATCGGACTCGGATTTAGTCCGTCCGAGTTGCACCCCTAATTTTAATGGGTGAACAAAATATACTTATGTTAGTTGTGAAGTGCTTTAGAAAACAATTACACTTTGATCAATAAGAGAACAAACTTTTGAGTAAACTTGAGCAAGTATTAGGAGGTAAGGCTACCTTAAAATCATCAAGTTTCTTCCCCCCTCACTATCCATTCTCTTATTTGTCATTAACTTGATTTTCTCTTGAGTTGGGAAAAAAAGTATTTGAGTTTATTTTTTATTCACCCAATAAAACTTGTGTAAATGTTCAACATTTTACTCAAGAATTGCTACACGTAAAACTAGCGGCCGAAATTTGTGTAGATGTTCACCATTTTTCTCAAGGTGAAACCCACTGTGACTTTAGTTTTCATGTGTGGTACCCCTTAAGTGGAATACACACAAGTTTTGGTAGGTGAACAAAAATCGAACTCAAAATTATTAATAACTAGTTTATATGCACATGCGTTGTAATGTATTTTATACTATTTTGAAAGTACAAAATTCTTAGTTTCAAATATTTATTCATTCTTTTTCGATATGTAATTAAGAGCTATCCATATTAAATTTAATGAATAATTTTAATTAGCAAATATAAATATATTTTTTTGGGAAAAAGAATTTGCTTAGGGTAGCATATCTTTTTCAAATAAATCCTTCTATTATATAATATTTTTTTAGATGTTCGAAATTTTGTGCACACTACAGCATTTTTAACTTCTATCAAATAAATAAAAATAATAATACGTCTCCGTGACTTGATTCAAAAATTTTTCATATTCAATCAGGATCTTATACATTTTTTCGATAACCGTAAAGACCACTCGATATCTATTATCTATTATATAATGTAATAGTATAGATTTATCATATTTGGAATATTTTATGAGACATTTCAATAACTACATTTGGAACTTGTATGGAAAAAGCTCTTATTATTAAAAAAATAAGATGGGGAATACGTGGATAACGACTGTTCCGAGCATCCATTTATTCTCAAACTCCGCTCTCTACACACACACACACACACACGCGCACACACTCTCTCTCTCTCCAAAAAGGGGAAAAAAAAAGAAGAGGAAAGCCAGCGTCTCCCTGAAGTGAACTAAAGTAAAGCGAAAAAGAAACAAACAACCACACAGAAGAATCCCTAAAATGCTCAGCAAACCCTAACCCTAACCCTAACCCTAGATTCTTCCCATGGGGAGTCTCCGCCGCAGCTCCTCCTCCTCCCGCCGCCGGAGCTCCTCCGTCTGGTGCTGCTCCTTCACCGTCCCTCCCGCCAGCCCGACCCCCGCGGCTACTCCAAACCCCTCAAGAGCACGAACCCTCCCATCGCCTCCGCCGCCTCCTTCCACAGCTCCCCCTCCCCCGCCGCCACCGCCGCCGCCAAGCTCGGCCGCCGGATCCTCTCCCCCGGCCGCGTCTCCCCCATCGACTCCGAGTCCGATCCCCCCTCCCTCGCTCCGCTCCCCGAGATCCCCTCCCCTCCGCGCTCGTCCTCGATCCCCGATCCCGAGATCCCCACCTTCGTAGAGACAACCGGAGATGGGATGGCTCCATTGTCCTCCATGGATCTGAGGCTGAGGCTCAGAGGGAGGGACGGGAGGTTCTTGGTCCTCGAGCTGGATTCGAGGGTACTGTGCGAGAACAGCGAGGTTTTGAGGAAGCTGGTGGCCGGCTCCGGCCGGCCGGAGGAGGAGGAGGGTGGAGGGAGATGGAGGTGGAGGATTTGGGGGCGTTCCGGGAGACGATCGAGATGATGTACGTTGAAGAGGAGGAGCTGATGAGGGGGCTGGCCAGGGCCGGGGTGTCCAGATCCATCGACCTGCTCGAGGTAATGCATTGCTGCTACGAATTAGAGCAAAAAAAAAGTTATGAACTTTATGAATTTCCAATATGTGAAAAGCTAGAGTGTTCTGTATACTACAAGCTAGGAAGCATGAAGACTTCCAAGTCGGTACCTTGTCCATGTCGGTCATGTATTTGGCACGACACGAACACTTCCAAGTACCATCGGAGTCCTAGTCGACGTGTTCACGTCGTGGCGTATTTGTGTCCATGCAAAGGCTAAAAGTTTTGCTGCGAAGTGTGTAAAGTGAATCATGTCTTTTGACTTTTGATCATGCCAAGTTAGTGTATGTCAGTGCAAGAAAGTAATTGCTTGTTTCCTCAAACGTGCACCCTACTGGGATGGGCACTCTGGGGTATGGGAACTCTGAAAACAATTGAGGGGCAGGTCACTAAGTGAAGTATCACTCTTTTCTAGAGGGATTATAATTCATTTTAGTTGTTCAATTTGTCTTAAATGGTACATTATACGTATTCTTGGTGCTTAATCAGATTAAGAGGGTGCTTTTAAGCAGAAAGGCACTGTCATTTGCATTTTTCGCTTAATCACTAGCCAATTTAATTGGAGAGAGTTTCATGCTAGTTTTAGGCTACCTAGCACGGCCTTCCTTTACCCAAATGCTTGGGATTAGCATTGAAAGCATAAGACGTTGAAACATGGAACATGGGATTAGAATCATTAGATGTCAGGAGATATATCGTCGTATAGAGATCGATATGCCATTTAGCAGCCGTTGTATCGGTATTGTATGTGAGTTTTTATGGAACTCGATTTTCGAGTTATTCTCCAGTATGGCCATATAAGAATGTGGCAATTAAGAACATGTTTAGAAAACAAACATAGCTGAATGAGAATGCAGAAAGAGAATGCAGAAAGATAAAGAGGCGATGCATAAAAGTTAGGGTAAGTGTGTGTGCAATGTGGTAAGTTAGAGGACTTTGGATTATGATGAGTAACCAGAAAATCGTTCAAGACGGTCTGGATGTGTAGAATGCTGATAGATTCACTTGCCATGGAAGTAATAGGATCCCAATTGGAAGAATTTATGTCACTCATGTACCCAAGAAACATGGATAGGGATGAGGCTATAAAAGTGGTGTGATAGTTGCTATATTGCAGAGAGATGGCCACTAGCTGAGCTGAAAGGGGAAAAAGAAAGGAGCCATGTGCTGACCTTAAAAATCTAGGCATAACAGTTTGGTTTGGTTGTTGTTTGTATTGCGGTCCTTGTAGCAAAGTTGGCCTTTAACTCCAATTCTCATTTTAAACCCAAAGCCTTCTGTTTACAAGAACTTAATTCTGATTATAAAATAAATGAGTCCGATTTTGTCTGCTTGGTGTGCACTATATTTCTTGCTCAATGAACTAGATTTTGCTTCCTCTCCAATTTAATTACCATATTTGCTTTGGCTCTTGTTTACATAATTTGATATCTGATGTCTACTTATACTAGTTCATGTTGAATGTTATTTCTATGACACAGGTAATATGTTTTACTATATCTTTGTGGTAGTAAATTTACTTTGCATATGCTTGTGCTTATTTGGTCTCCATATTTTAAGACAAACTTGCCTTGAAATTGCTATGAGTGCCATCATCCCTTATCATCTATGATTTTGGATATTTGCTGCTCAAGGATGATATATACTGCAACATGGAAATTTTTGATAATTTCCATGTTGCATGAGCACAGAAACAGTGACATGGACACGGCAGTATACCTCTGATTTTGCATGTCCATATAGATTTTGTTGCGTCCATGACTCCATCTGATGTCTGGAAACTGCACCATATTTTGGGTGTGTGTATACATTGTAGGATAAGTCAAATGTTCAAAAGGATTTTGTAAATGATAGCTTTAAATTTTTTTAAAGGCCATGTTCATTGCCTTAGGGTCTGCTTGGTAACTGTGTTTTCACCGATTTTGGGGGTGTTTTTGAACCGACCGTTTATGAGAACCCTTGCTTGTTAACTTTTTTAAGGCACTGGTTTTGGTCGGCTCAAAACCTATCAAATCGGTGTCATGTAATTTTGGGTGACTTTATAAACACCTAAAATCGACGGATTTTGATGAGTTTAATTTTTTTTTTTTTTCATTCATATCCTCACCAAAAAATATAATTATAACTACTAATACCCTACCATATTTTTTTCTCATTTGTGTTTCTCTTTTACTTCTTCCAGACTATGACTACTTTTCCTTTCATGTTTTTAGATCTTTATCTCCTACTTTCAACCATGCATTTCTACTATTTCATATGTTTCTATTATTTTGATCAAATATGGACTTCTACCTACTGATCGAGGTGTAGATTGCGTGGTAATTTTGCGCTCGGGACTGTTTTTTTATATATGGACATATAGATAATTTTATTCCCATAAACAGCTTTCAGAACCGCTCGTTAATGAATTACTAAGCATGGGTTGGACTAGTTTAAAAGCGACTACTTAAGACCGTCCAAAATCGGACCCCTCATAATCGGTACTCTAAAACACCTCATAACCGCTACCCCTACAATTGCCAAGCAGACCCTTACTCTTTTCCAATTAAAATGGGGTTTGGCATGGAGCAAAACTAAGTGAGAATATTTCTCCAAAATATATGATATATATATCTTGAAATAGATGTAAATCAGCAAAAATTATGCTAGTTGGTTCCTTGTCCAAGGAAACCATGGGCAAGAAAGGGGACATAACATAAGCTTAGAAGGTCAGTTGACGGTTAGGTATACCTGCCTTATTGATCATGCAATTTTAGCTCATGAATCTAGAGGCGACCCTTGAATTTTCTCCTAGGTTAAGAGTTCAGAAGAGGGGAGGAAACAAGGGGAGGAGACGATAATTTTTCTCAATGTAATGTAAGTCAACTCTCTGGCACATGATAAGTGAATGAGCCAGTTGACGTCCTTTAGTTTTCCTAAAAGATAGATGGTTCCTTCTCATGGTTGGGTGGTAAAATAACTTTAGCAAGGAAAAGCTCATTTAGTGAGAGTAGTACAGAACAATGTATTACAGATTTGCTTTTTTATATATATATATATATATATATATATATATATATATATATATATACCAACTTTTAAGGCTGTATTCTGTTCTGTTCATGAATCACAGCTGTACAAGTATTGTGATGGTTAGAAGTTTCAAAGGATAAATAATTAGGTAGAGGAAACAAATCTAACACAAAGGTACAAGTGAAAAGGACTCTTTTCCAAAGATGCTATATACACCACTAAGTTGTATTCTCTTTCAATGCTTTGATGAGTTTCTATCCCTAGTCACTTGTTGGGAAAACAAGGTACAATCCTTCATTAATGAGTAGGTTGGAGTGAAGTGACACTATGTGGACCTTGTGGATTTGGTTTCCGGTAAGTAGAGGGAAATGTGCTTTCGTCATTTAAATTTTGTTCTTTCATCATTTAAATTGTGGGTCTTATCACTACCTTTTGAGAAAGGGAGGACTGACTTGGTTTGTTTGAGGAAGGGAGCAGCATGGCAACATGATCGCCTTACAGCCACAGGGGAGATGCAGTTTGTCAATTTTCTTTTCCGCTGGTTGTTGCTCCTGGCCTAGCAGTAGCCATTACCACCTGTTGTTGCCCTCCCAACAGCGTAGCAGCTATTCTCATCCATCCAACAACCTCTCTATCAACTAGTGTGGCAATTTTCAATGCGCTCGTTCGCTGATCCATGGACCAGTGGTGATCCAAAAATGATAAGTGTCACAAAGGATAAATTAAGGAGCGCACAGACCACACGAGGACCTACACCAAAATAATAAGAAAGAGGTGCTAGAAATTCCATATAGGCCAAACTAAACAATCTGGAGAAGAAACAAAAGAAATTTTAAACAGAAAAATCTACCTCCTTGTTGAGCAGGCTTTCACTTTACGGGTCACATATTTCTCCTTCATTAGAGCCTACAAAATTCTATTATTGGTCAGAACTGCGGTTGTACCTGCCTTCAAAAAGCCACCAACCAACCCACACTATTGCTTCACTCCCAACTTTTTGTCAGAAGATGGAAGCATGACTAGGGGCTGCAAGAAGAATAACTTGGACATCTCACAGTAAACAGATACTAGTAATTTATCTATGCCCGATGGTGGGCAGAAAAAAAACTTTTGAATCAATATTGAAGTCAAATAAGAAATCGTCAACAGAATGGGGTCGGCTGTGGAGAGAAAGCTCCATAAATGTTTTGACGACTATCTTATGGCCGGTTGTCGATTGGAACTCAACCTCTTTGTTGGTCCCAAATTCCTAATCAAGGTAGCTATGAGCACGAAAATGTCGTGTCATCAAATCCATCGGGGCGGTTGGCAACAAGGTTGTTAAAGTCGCTAGGCGCTAGTCGGCCGGGCGCCAGGGGCCTAGTGTCTAGCCCACCTAGTTGTAGGCGGTTCAAAAAAAAAAATCCTTCTAAAAATTGCGACAATTGTCCATAAAACCCCAAAACATGCATAGTCGGACGTTGGGAGCACTAGGCGGGTGCCTTGGCGGGCACCGGGCACCTAGGCGGCCACCTAGGCCAATTTTTAGAACACTGGTTGGCACTATCTTTTGGATATGTAGTTAAGCTTTTGCAACAAAGGAGCATCCTCCAAGTTCTCCTAGACGAGAGTCTAAACAATGAGGTAATATGATACACTTTTCTATACGGAATTGCTTTCATCTCTATGTCACATTATGTTGTTAAATCACAGAATGAAGACAAACAAGAAGGAATAATAAAATAATAGCAAATGCTGAAATGAAATCACTTTAATGCCAGCGGGTAAGCTAATGTGGTGTTTGGAGACTAACACAAACCCACAATTCAATCACATTAAAGACATGCTCCCGGCAACAGATATAGTTCTAGTGAGTTTGTTATTCGACCTAAAAACTGTTTAGAATTTGATTAACAAAGAGAAGCAACGTAAACACAGTTACACCACACTAGAGGACCAAATATTTGTTACGAGATGCCATAAAATAGGAGGCAAAACTGTCTCTGATGAAAATACTGCAAATATATAGCCGTTATGAACAAGTTGTGACTGAATTCTCAACCTCCCTCTAAATTCTATGTAATATTACAAGATAAAAAGGCTTCTAAAACATCACAAATCTTATGCAAGTCCTAAAAGAAAAACACAAATCAGAAGGGGGAATGGAAGAAAAAAGAGAGGGAAAATCAGGGATCTCTTTTTCTCCCTCTGTTTAAAGCACTTTCCTCTTTCTTCTCGTGTCCTTGAGCATCACTGATCTCTATCTTCTTCGCTTGGGGAAGCTATTTCTGTTTCTTACATGATGTGCCCCTCTCCACAACTACACATTATTATTGAGGGCATAACAAGTCGCTAATGAAAATTTTGAGAAATAATATACTGCACAATTCTTTTGCTGCTGCCAGACAGCTCATACACTCAAAAGTTAGACAAGGTACTATGAAATTCACCACGACTAGGCTATTAGACTCTTATAATGTTCTATATGGATACTGTTACCTCTTTTTTACTGATTTGGTGTCTTCTACCTCTATGAAAGATCTCTACACATGGAGAGTAGCTCGGACTTTTCCGACATGGTTTTTCATTTATTTTTTGATAATTGTTAGCATACAGACTAAGTTTCGATTGTTGGAACTTGTTCTGACTTGATTTTTCTTTTATCCTGCATTACTTGCCTACAGGCTATGATCTAATATTTGGCCTTTCAGGTATCATCCAAAATAAAGTTTGACAGAGGTGTGGTGGCTTGCTTAAACTATATCGAGGCTGTACCATGGAGCGAGAATGAGGAGGAGAAGCTAAAAAGTTTGTTTGAAAGGTGTTCATTTGATGAAGATTTCACCCAAGATATCCTAGCTAGGCTACCTGGCAGTACAAGTGGCTCAGAAGATTTAGCAGTACATCTCATACAGTCCATTGTAGATGGCGCTAATGCTAGTGCTCGAAAGGACTTACAGTCGTTGGTCACCGGTCTGTTGTCTAAGAGCTCGGTCTACCAGAAAGACCCTGCCAGACTCAATAAGGAGAGATTATATAGCATCTGTGATTCGTGTCTAGATTCACTGGTAGCACTCTTGAAGAAGCCTTAGACTGTAATGTGAACGGGGCAGGAGCATCAAAAGAAACGAAGCCCTTGGTTGAACGAATCTCGAAGCAAGTCGAAAACCTCAACTGGTTGCTGGAGATTCTGATTGACAGGCACATGGCAGAAGATTTTGTGTGCTCGTGGGCAGGCCAAAAGGAACTGATCAGGATGCACCAAAGGGCATCGCCGATGGTAAGATACGAACTCAGCCGGATCTCAGCAAGTGTGTTTATAGCAATGGGAAAGGGGAAGCTACGGTGCCCTGGAGAAGTGAGATTCGCTGTCCTGGAGGCATGGTTTGGGCCAATGTTGGTGGATTTTGGGTGGTTAAAGAGGTGTTCCAAGGGTCTGGATGTTACGGTGCTCGAAGAAGGCCTGGGGCAGGCTATCCTTACCCTTCCACTAAAACAGCAACAGGGTTTATTTGTCGAATGGTTTCAATGCTTTGGTGTGAAGGGTACTGAATGTCCCAATCTAAGCAAGGGTTTTGAGGTTTGGTGGCGAAGATCATTTGTCAGAACAGCAGAGGCACGAAGTTAGTTTTTGCAGTTTCACGTCTATTTTGCTGTAAGAATGTGATGTAATGTAATGTAATGTTTGTAGGTTACTCTCTCGTTTCTGGAAGGGAAGAATAATGTCTGTGACAAGCTCCTTCCCATGTATGGTTTGTGTAAAACTGCAGCTATTTGCCCATACAAGATTTGTTGTTACGCTTTCTTGTATTGAGGCTTTCTTCACGGGAAAAGAGTGAGAGGGCTTAAGCTTTTGTAGTGTTGAAACGTGGAGGTAATTGACATATACCTCTATCTTGGGTGCTATGAATTCGTTTGTTTTTTTTCGCTTCCTTTTTGTTGTTTTTCGGCAGAAATTAGATCTTCCACGTTTCTGAGAAAAACTTTTTCTTGCCTATGTGATGGCCTATATGTACTTGTGTAATTTCTCTCTCGGAATCAACTTTGCGACGAAGAACCTGGACTGGCTTGATTATATGCCAGAACAGTGATACCTGCTAATTCTACATTTTTTGATGCATATGGAAGCAAATGTGCAGTGAAATAGCCTAATGTAGGTAGTGAGTTTCTGATTGTTTTATGAATTTGTTGATGAGCGTGTTCAAATGCCAGTGAACCTCTCAATTAGTTTAGTGCATGAGCTGAACCCGCATGTATTTTCAGTTCTGGCAGTCCAAATGTCGCTGACACTCGCAATCCTGAAATTTAGGCGGACCTGTCCAGTTGTTCATGAGACTCTAGTTATCCGGCACATGAAAAGCAAATACCAGAACCAGATCTTCGATATGAAATTCATAGTTAGAGCATCATCAATAGTAGGGCTCATCCAAATTTCTAGATTCTAGATTCAAAAAGTAGGAGCCCATTTTGTAGAATAATTAGGTTCAATTATAGTCCTAGGATTGTTCCATCCTAGCCACATCATCTACCTTATAATTTCTACATTCAGAATGTAGTAACACATTTTGTAAAATAGTAAGATTCAATTTGGAACCACAATTTGTAGATTTTAGATTTTAGATTTTAGATTATTATTTGAAAAAAAAATATGACGCTAGATCTATATCTATTTATCTCATTTGGATCTCAAAATTTATTTATTTACTAATTTCATACAAATCCAAGCAACCAAAGTTTGGATAATGTCTGTGAAATGTGGGACACTCTGCATATGCGTGCCTCGTAGTCAAAACAATCGGATCCAGGATAATGTAGAGGTTGAAACATATGTTAAGATCTTTTTAGATACTCGTTCTTGATCTTTAATTGAGCATTTGTACTCGGGAAAATATGCATCAACTTAATTTGAAGGGGAACCGGAGTTAATTTTTATTTATTTTATTTGCAATTATATATATATATATATATATATATATATATATATATATATATATATATATATATATATTATATATGCTGCTTTGAAATTGATGTCCTTAGAATCAATGACCAGCAGTATAATGTCAAACTCTTAAGACTCATAATTGGCATTGCTAACTGAATTGCAAACAAGTGTAAAGAAAAAAAAAGGTTTAAAGTACACTCATATAGCTACTATAATATATTGTAGGTAGGTCAGAACCCTTATTATCACTGGGAAAAAAAATATAAACCTGTGGTGACCACAGGTGGAATGATCAAGAGTACAGTTGTTAGAAGCTATTATCTAAAAAGAAAGTCAATCAAGTACACCCAAAATGAGAAAAAAGAAAAAGAAAACAGGAGAACATGCCCGCTGTATATAAAATATCAGAAAGTATAAATGTTGATACCAACACTCCTCTTTGTGAACTTCAATTTTGTTTTGCTAACTTATATGCGATGCGGTTAGAAAATACAACAAAAACAAAGTTATTATTCCAAATTTATATAATCGGCTATTTGAATTCTCTTCTTCCATTCCTTGTAAAGCTAAAAAGATTTATATTCTTCTTTAACACTACAAGTCATATTAGACTAGATCAATTTTTAGTCCTAGCGGCTCTATTAACTACTATGTTGTCGCTCTTTTTAATTACGAGAGCATCTATTGCTTGCGTTGTACAAACCACCTAACTCGAAATTATTTTATTTTATCCTCAATTAACGCTTCCTCTAACTATCCACGAATACACTCATTTTTTATCATATCCTTTAATGTATTGCCACATCTCTATTTTAGCATTCTTATTTCAATTTTACTAACTTTTTGCATATGTTATTTTTTAATTGTCCAACAATTTGATTCATAAAGCATGGTTGGCGATATAATAGTCATGTAGATTTTTTTTTTTTCAATTTCAAAGTTATCTTGCGACATAAAGCACTCCAGAAATACTTTTCCATTTCAACCGTCATGTATAATTCTATGTATGAGATCATTCTCAATCTCTCCATCATGATAAGTGATTAATCCTAAATATCGTAAGTTATCACTTCTAGGTGTCTCTCGTCCATATATATATATATATATAGATATATATATATATATATATATATATATATATATATATATATATATAGATATATTTTAACAAAGTCCATATATATATATAGATATATATATATATATATATATATATATATATATATATATATATATATATATGGACTTTGTTAATATATATATATATATATATATATATATATATATATATATATATATATATATATATATAACAAAGTCCATATATATATATATATATATATATATATATATATATATATATATATATATATATATATATATATATATATATATATGGACTTTGTTAATATATATATATATATATATATATATATATATATATATATATATATATATGGACTTTGTTCCCAGTTATTTTTGACTTCGAGTTAAAATTATATTTCATATATTATATTCTCGTTCTATTAGTCCTAAATTTCATAGATTCTAAAGTCGTTCGCCACACATCTATTTTTTCATCTTATCTTTATCATCGCCAAACTTCGTACAAGATGAAACCTCATTTTGGATATATCTAGCAATTTTGTCCATAATTATCACAAAAAGTTACTTTGTTCTTCAATTGGCACGGTCGTCATCTCTATCATATATATCTTTAATATAACTAGTAACAACTTGTTCTTTTTTTTAAAGCCTAGTACATTGTCTCTCCGGGGAACTCGATCATAAATTTTCTCTAAGTCGGTAAAAACGATATGTAAATTTTTTATTTCTTCCTAAATATTTTTATTAATTTCTTAGTAAATAAATAACTTCCATAATAGTTTTTTCCAACGTAAAATGAAATTAATTCTTTGAAATTATAATCTCCTTTCTTCATATTTAGTCAATTCCTATCATCAATAATTTCATGGTATAACTCGTAAGCGTTGGCAATTATAACATAATTTACTAATCCAAATCATGTATATGATTTGTTAGTATTTTATTATGAGTAAATTTTTTTTTTGAGGTATCCTTTTCTCCGATTTGACAAATGTTAAAGGGGGATTCGAACATGTATCTTTCGTGCCGGGCCCTGTAGGTCACAACCCACGGACGGATAAAAAAACTTATACAAGAGTGGGGCACAAATATGGATCCACGGATAGAGTTATTATACTTTGACGTTATTACTTTTTGCACTTATTGTTTTGTGTAGAGAGTAAAAGGGTGCCAATTTGGACTCGACATGCAAATCCGATTCGTAAACCCCCTTTTAAATGGATTTGAGGTCAGGTTTAAACGGGTTTGGAGATAAATGGATCATTCGTCTAATCTGTTCAATAAAGGAATTGAATTCGGATCAAGGGTAATGATCCGTTTATTTAAGGAGGCAGGTTGTAACGGCCCAAATGTTGCACCCCGTCCGAGGCCCAGTTGCATACCTTTTCGCGGACTAAGGTTATGCGGGAAGCTTTCAGAACATTCTAGAAGATGGCGGAAGGCTCTAGAAGATTGTGGATCTCTCCGGAAGGCCCAAGATCGTTCTAGGAGGCCCAAGAAGCTTCTGGAAGGCCCTTGAAGTTTCCTTTTATGTTGCTAAGGAATAAACCTGGAATATGCCATTCCAGTTATGGTATAATGTAATAATCCTTGGAATATTCCTTTCAGGACTTTCCTTGTATTGCTCTATGAGCACTTATAAAAGGGGGAGGCTCTCATTTGTTCCTCACCACCTAAAAATTGTAAGCATTCTCCAAGTCAATAAAGAGAACCTTACGAGTCCATCTTTGCTCCACTATTCTAATTTTCTTAGCGATCTAGCTAAGGCGGGTTGGGAAGGCTTGCACGAGTCTTTGAGGAGAAAGACAGTGCGCCGTACGGGACGAAGTGCTAGCAAAAATACTAAGTCCGTGACAAGTGGTATCAGAGCTAGGTTCGATCGCCGTCATGTCTTCGACCGAAGCCATCATCAACGAGGAACCCGCACAACCCTCTTCGCCTAAGCAGAAGGCGAAGACCTCGAGGAAGGGCAAGAGCAAGGAACCGTCGGTGGAACGGGCTCTTGGCGAGTTGGCTGGCCGGGTTGAGATGCTGGAGAAAGGCGTGACGAGCGTCGAATATCAAGTGGAGCAGAACCAAATGGCTCACGAGGAATTCGCCCAGGGTTTGGAGGCGGATGTCGCCACGGCTATGACGGAGTTCCGAGAGCATCTCCGTGGGATGCAGGCCGAGTTTGAGGAGGAACGAAAGGCCACGAAGGCGGAGATTGCTGAACTACGCAAAGAGCTACAAACCAAGGCGGAGGTCCTCGAGAGGGCCATTGCTGGTGGTCCGACTCCGAGGAGGAAGTCGACGCAGAGGGTGAAGTATCCAGAACCCAAATCCTTCACTGGCGTACGGGACGCGAAGGAGGTGGATAACTTCATCTGGAACATCGAGCGTTACCTGAAGGCGGTCCGCATCGAGGATGAGACCGACAAGGTAAACACAGCGTCCTTATATTTTTCTGATGATGCTACGCTGTGGTGGCGACGCAGGTGCATTGATATAGAAAAGGGACTCTGCAAGATCGAGACTTGGGAGGATCTCAAGAAGGAGATCAAGTCTCAATTCTACCTGAAGAATGTGGAGTATGTCGCAAGACGGAGTTTGCGTCAACTCAAGCACACCGGAACAATCAAGGAGTATGTGGCGGAGTTCACCCGCCTGATGCTCACCATTTCCAGTATGGGCGAAGAGGATCGCCTGTTCGCTGTAAGCCCCCTGAATTTTAGGGGTTTATTTTTATTTTTCTAAATGAATTGTTATCGATAAATATTTTATTTATTTAATTGTTTCGATCATTAATATACCTTTCCATGATTTTGATTTCTGGAGCGTCAGGGATACCAATCTCTGTAAACTCTCTTCACGAGTTTTGAAGTAGACAAGATTATCTTCGTTTTGATATATCATGTCCCACTTGAATTCGTTCCCTTGTGCTCTTTTTGTATCGCGCAAGTTCGGGGCAACTTAGACCGATTAATCATTCAATAATTATTCCCACTTTTATTTTTGATCGTCGTTTGCACGTTACCGTGGCTTTTAATTTAGGAGCACCAGACCCGTCGTTTTCTCAGAACCAACTTCTCATGAATGATCTACTCGAGACGCTCTCCACCTATGACCTTCGTGTCCCACTCAGACACTCCATTTTGTGCTTCATTTTCTTCGCACAACTTCCGGATCAATTTAGGCCGATTTATTATCTACCGTAAAACCTGATTTAATTTTCCAATTTAATTTCGGGACCCGACATCGACCCAACCTGTCAACCCGAAGTATGGACGTGGCCCACACGAAGCCTACTCCCCGCCTGCAACTTGTGTCCCATTTATTGGAGTCCCCGTATATTATTTATTTACCCATGATTATAAATCCCTATTTTTAATTCAATTATTTCACCCGGTTCGATTTTGACCCGACCCGGCTCGACCGAACCCGAGCCCAAGCTCCATATTGTTCTCCCATGACTGCTCAAATACCCCGTTTAATTTCTCTATTTTTCCTATTTTTGAAAATATCTCTTCCTTCCTCTACTTTAGTAAATATCTAGAAATATCTTATATATATATATATATATATATATATATATATATATATATATATATATATATATATATATATATATTATATCCATCACTCTCTCTCCTAACACCTACACACACCACCTCACCCCCTCCACCTCACAGCACTCTCCCCCTCCCCAACCGACCTCACTCTCCCTCATTCAATAATTTCCCTCTCTCTCTCACTCCTTCTATTATTAAACACTCACACACACAAATACTACACTCTCTTACTCTCTCCTTCTCACTCGGCCACACACACACACCCCCTCCTCCAAGCCGACAGCCCCCTCCCCCTCACGTACATCACCACCACCCTCACCATCCTTCTCCCCTCTTCTCCTTCCTCCTTCTCATCCTCTTCATCATCTTCATTATCATCATCACCATCATACTCACAACCATCACCATTACCATGCATCACCACCACCATAGCTCTCACCATGCACCCCCGCCACCTTCGCCACCACCGACGACTGATGCCGCGGCCACCCCCGCCGCCGACGCGGCCCCGCCGCCGTCGCCATGCCCGGCCAGGTGACCCCGCACCCTGCAGCAACCAGCGGCAGCAACCAGCGCAGCGGCAGCGCGTACGTGCGCGCGCGGGCCGCCGTCGTGCGCCGCCGCGCCGCCGCACGGCTGCCGTGGCTCCCTCCTGTTGCGTGCGAGCTCCGACGAACTCCCCGAGTCCACCACCATCTCCCCCAGCGCGCCAGATAGGCTATTCGTGCATTTTGCACGAAATTCCGTCGGCGCGCGCGAGTTTTGAACTCGGAAATGGCGCTCCGTCGCAGCGAGTTCGTGCATATTTTCTGGGAGATCCGACCGTTGGATCGGCGAACTCTTTGCTCCGTCTCAATCTTGGTATATCCATCTTCACTCTTGTCAATTTTCGTCCATTAATTATGTCGTTTGATACCTCAAACTGGCCACCAAGTTGACGTTTTAAATTGAACTATTTTTGGACAGTTTCGTGGAGCCGACTTCGTCAGCTCGTAACTTCGCCGTCGCAGCTCCGTTTTGTGCACCGTCAGTTCCGGTGCACAGCTGGTATAACCATCTTCCTGTCTCCTTTATATTTCGTTTCATTTTAAGCACGTTTGGTTGGTTGAATTCGACGCCAAAGTTGGCCGTCCGAATTCTTTAAATCGCACTTGTTAAATTCCAATTTTGAACCCGGGACTCCGGATTCAATTTCTGACACCATCAGTAGACTCGTGGCGTCGTTCTGGCATGTTTTCATATAAAGTTTGCTTGATTTGGAGAACGTGGGCCCTGGCACGCATTTCGGTGCAAAGTAGGTCCCACTTTTCGGGTCAACGGGTCACTTTGAGATCGGCTCATCGGAATCCACTTCCGGATATACCGTTGAGTTCGTATCGTCATTCTGGACTCGTTGACATATAATTTGCTAAATTTTGAAGACATTTGCTTCGGCACGCATTTCTGTGCAAACCGGATACCAAGTGTCGCATCAACGTATCATTTTGAGCTCGGCACATCGGAATTCCATTTTGGATATACCGTTGGGTTCGTATCATCATTCTGGATTCGTGGACATATAATTTGCTAGGTTTTGTAGACTTCTATCCCGACACGCTTTTCGGTGCAAAGTGTGTCCAACGGCAGACATCATTTTGACCCAAAATTATCGTTTTGCCCCTGTGTTCAAATTGGACTTATGGGTAGGCTATCCTAGCTGATTTGACCGTTCTGGACACGTTGGAAATATTTATTTTATCATCCGACAACATCTGTAGATTTTGATTATGTATTATCCTTAATTTATAATTAATTATTTTTCTAGATATTGTTACTTTCTGGTTTTGAATTTTTATATATATTTTAATTTCTGTAAAAATCTGGGAAAAATTGTATTTAAATACTATGTTAATTTAGCTAATTTATTATAATTTTTCTAGCATTTAGTAAGTACTTTTGGTATTTTATAAAAATAGGAAAACAGAACTCATTTTCAGTATATTTATGTTTGCTGATTTTTAATAAATATTTATGAGGGTTTATAAATTCCAGAAAAATTAGTATAAATTTCTATAATTATCCAGGATCATTTTGGTACTTTATTTTATATATATTTAAGCTTTTTGTCTATCTCAAAAATTGTTGGAACATAGTGTACAGTAGATTTAATTATTGAATAATTACGACTTGCAACGTTTTATGTTGTTTTGTGTTTTAGTCGTATTGGACCTCACCCCGTACTAGTATAAAGACCCTAGGAATTTAGTTTGTGTATAGTGGCACTCCACATTAGACTTTTATGCTAGGTCCCCACTTAGTTAATATCCAGTCAGGAGTCGTGTCTCACCACTAGTGTAATCTTGATCATAGCTTAGAACTGAGTTTGTATGTCATTATTGATAGGACACCGGACATCTATATCTTCGTACTAGTATTCTTACTTTGCTCGAGGCAAGTACATCTACACACTCATTTACGGTCTTTTAATGCTAGAACATGTATTAACCCTGTTAAAATACTGCTTTCTGAATAACTGCAAGTTAAATCTTCACATGTTACATTAAATTGGTCTCTACCATGCTTAGGACAGTTATCATATCTTCTCATGTTCCTTACTGGTTCTCAGTACATATTTTACTATGCTTTTATACTACTCGGAGTATTCACATGTTTCATACTGTTCCCAGTACCGGCTATGCTTATATTACTCCCAGTGTCTCTCATATATTTTTACTGTTCTCGTATCTCTCACATAATAGAATATGGGTTATGGGGAAACTGATAGTAGTGTACGTGATCATGACCCCCCTACAGTAGCGAGCGAGGTCGTATTTTATATGCATACCTTGCCGCAGGCCATTATCCCGCATTTCTGTACGGATGTACACCTATGCCTGTTGACTTGTACGTATGTACATTTTATTTTCATGTACCACAGTATATTGTACATCTATTGACCGATCACGTACCTGCTACAGTTTTAAACATTACATATACATCTGTCTTTATGACATATGTATCCTTGCCATGATAGATTATGAGATATACCATGATTCCAGATATGCCATGTTCCCTGTGTTACTATGATATTGTGATCCCAGTTGTACCATGAGGCCATGTTTCTAGTATTTCCTATTTTATAGACTTATCACACCATGTTTCTTGTTGTACATCTCTTTCATTATATGTTTAGTACTTTAGTTGTAGAGGTTGTACTTGCTCCCGTCCTGACAGGATAACGTTGTAGGTTTACTTTTCGAGAAGGAAACGCTGTGTGTTACATGTTATGGTACTGCATTGAGGACCTGGCCTTAGCTCCAGTAGAGGCCCCAGCGGGGAACCTTGCTTAGTTATTTCCATATGTTTTGAGACCGAGACTTTGGTATGTTCTTATATTTGGATACTGGACTTTGTCTCCAGTTAGATACTTTGGTTATGTATTATTAAGTTTGTGCTTATGTTACCTTCGCTTATAGATGCTGTGTTGTGATGAACTTTTAAATGTGAATTTAGAACTGTTAGTAGCTTAGATCCTTTATTGTCTATTCTTAGTACAGCTTACTACACTTTAGCAAGCGTAGGCTGGACATGGCTCGGCCCGGCCCAACAATTTGGGTAACGGGTCGTGACATATTTTTTGGCGGCCCATGCAGGTCCAGACTTAAGTTGTTTGGTTACGTTATTGTACCAAGCATGCCTGCAATTAGGATCTAGGATAACTTGTTAACACTAGGAATAACATTTAGAACACCTAGAGGATTTCTAGGATTGTAACATAGGAGAACTCGTCACAGCATAGGACCGTTAACTGTATTTAGTCTCTTGTTTGTATTTCAGTGGGTCAATTTAGACCAAGTTTGTACCCTTGGGATGACCCCTGAGGATTTCACTCTAATCTTACCTAGAAATCTGTTTTCACCTGTTTCCATTTACTCTCCTTTAAATTCGTTGTTGAATTTAATTTCTGATTTTTGTTGTTAACTTTGATCTTGCATCGCGATAAATTTTGTGGATTGAATTGTGATATATTCTGATAAGGTAAACGTCTGTTTTAGTTATGGAGTTTAGAATTTATCGCAGCCATATTAGCTGGTATGACAAAAACGTAGAGCCTGATTTTGGATATACTATCCTATTCATAGAATTTAGATTTTTCTCGCAGCCATACCGGTTGGCGTGGCGAGGATTCTAGATAACATGATTATAGGGTGTATACCTTAGTTATGACTCTTCCGTTTATTGCATCTAAGCTTACTGGTGTGGCGAAAATTCTGGCAACATGATTTCAGGAAGACGTGTATGGTTATCAGATCATATCTCAACTTGGTTTACTTTGTTATGACCGAATGAGCAAGAATAAATTCTTATCATCATTCTTTCCCGTCTTGATTAACTCCGTTCTATCTACATCTGCAACTAGGATTATAGGTTCTCTAGGACTCTCTAACAAGATTGCTTTCATGTTATCTTTTTGGACATAATTATTTTTTTATGTCTCATCTTTCCTATGACTTGACTAAACTCTTCTTCGTTAACCTCTTGGTTAATTTTTCTCGTTATGTATTCCGTTGTCCTCGTACCATTCTTGGAGATATTTCGATAAACTTTTCTGTCTTGCTTGACCCTTTAACTTGTTTGAACACTGTTATGGATTGCTTAACCCAGTCTCAGGCCTTGTTACCTTCTATTTCATAGGCGACCGAAATAGCCAAACCCTGTTGACTGATCCTGTAGTATAACTATAAATGTATTGTGTGTTTGTGATAAGTACTTTTCCTAGGGATTGGTTAGATTAAGCTTATAGGACAAGTATAAGCGACTGACTGTAGTAGACTTTGGAAACCATTAAGAACGATTGTATTGATAGTATGACTTGATGATAGGGTATCTATGATGGAATCATGAGATAGTATATTGTTGTGACTACAGAATGAGGATCCGAATCATGTATTTACGAATTGAGGATTTAGCATTTGTAGAATTTTGGTTGGTTATCTATAGCTAATTACATGTGATTAGAGGGTAGATCGATACGTGGATTGATATAGAATAAATTAGAATGAGTTATCGTATTGCGTACGAGATCGAGAAGATATCATAACGAGACAAAGACATATGTACATTGGTAATTAATAAATCGGGAGTTTGAAATCGAGGATTTATATTCGAAGGACTTATTGAGTAAAAGGAAAAAGGCTCTACGCCAAGGATAAGAATTGAACGTATAATTTCAAGGAGAAACTGTAGGAAAGGATTGGCGATAAATGATGCTAAGGAACTGTGGATTGATAGAATATGGATACTTAGAATACGATAAGGAAGTCCAGTAATTACGATTGAGGTTGAAAATACGGTTGATGATTAAGCATTTTAGGCTTATAGACATGTCCAGAGAATGACCTATATTGTAGGGTATACATAAATGTTCCATGTTAGTATGGAAGATTTTAAAGGATATATGACATAGTTTATGATAGAAGGACTTTGTTGAACCTGAATCAAAAAGATTGTAAAGAG
Source organism: Iris pallida (assembly GCA_029216955.1). Classification (NCBI taxonomy): domain Eukaryota; kingdom Viridiplantae; phylum Streptophyta; class Magnoliopsida; order Asparagales; family Iridaceae; genus Iris; species Iris pallida. The sequence continues at coordinate 72,002,844 of JANAVB010025196.1, read as the reverse complement.
AAACAGAAGAAATGATTACAAGGGTAGCAGTTTGAGTATCGTAGCCAGAGCAGCTACATGTTATAGTTTGACCTATTGGATGATTTTTAATTTCGAGGACGAAATTTTTGTAAGGTGGGTAGGATGTAAGCCCCCTGAATTTCAAGGATTTATTTTTATTTTTCTAAATAAATTATTATCGATAAATATTTTATTTATTTAATTGTTTCGATCATTAATATACCTTTCCATGATTTTGATTTCTGGAGCGTCAGGGATACCAATCTCTGTAAACTCTCTTCACGAGTTTTGAAGTAGACAAGATTATCTTCGTTTTGATATATCCTGTCCCACTTGAATTCGTTCCCTTGTGCTCTTTTTGTATCGCGCAAGTTCGGGTCAACTTAGACCGATTAATCATTCAATAATTATTCCCACTTTTATTTTTGATCGTCGTTTGCACGTTACCGTGGCTTTTAATTTAGGAGCACCAGACCAGTCGTTTTCTCAGAACCAACTTCTCATGAATGATCTACTCGAGACGCTCTCCACCCATGACCTTCGTGTCCTACTCAGACACTCCATTTTGTGCTTCATTTTCTTCGCACAACTTCCGGGTCAATTTAGGCCGATTTATTATCTACCGTAAAACCTGATTTAATTTTCCAATTTAATTTCGGGACCCGACATCGACCCAACCTGTCAACCCGAAGTATGGACGTGGCCCACACGAAGCCTACTCCCCGCCTGCAACTTGTGTCCCATTTATTGGAGTTCCCGTATATTATTTATTTACCCATGATTATAAATCCCTATTTTTAATTCAATTATTTCACCCGGTTCGATTTTGACCCGACCCGGCTCGACCGAACCCGAGCCCAAGCTCCATATTGTTCTCCCATGACTGCTCAAATACCCCGTTTAATTTTTTTATTTTTCCTATTTTTGAAAATATCTCTTCCTTCCTCTACTTTAGTAAATATCTAGAAATATCTTATATATATATATATATATATATATATATATATATATATATCCATATATATATATCCATCACTCTCTCCTAACACCTACACACACCACCTCACCCCCTCCACCTCACAGCACTCTCTCCCTCCCCAACCGACCTCACTCTCCCTCATTCAATAATTTCCCTCTCTCTCTCACTCCTTCTATTATTAAACACTCACACACACAAATACTACACTCTCTTACTCTCTCCTTCTCACTCGGCCACACACACACACCCCCTCCTCCAAGCCGACAGCCCCCTCCCCCTCACGTACATCACCACCACCCTCACCATCCTTCTCCCCTCTTCTCCTTCCTCCTTCTCATCCTCTTCATCATCTTCATTATCATCATCACCATCATACTCACAACCATAACCATTACCATGCATCACCACCACCATAGCTCTCACCATGCACCCCCGCCACCTTCGCCACCACCGACGACTGATGCCGCGGCCACCCCCGCCGCCGACGCGGCCCTGCCGCCGTCGCCATGCCCGGCCAGGTGACCCCGTACCCTGCAGCAACCAGCGGCAGCAACCAGCGCAGCGGCAGCGCGTACGTGCGCACGCGCGCGGGCCGCCGTCGTGCGCCGCCGCGCCGCCGCACGGCTGCCGTGGCTCCCCCCTATTGTGCGCGAGCTCTGGCGAACTCCCCGAGTCCACCACCATCTCCCCCAGCGCGCCAGATAGGCTATTCGTGCATTTTGCACGAAATTCCGTCGGCGCGCGCGAGTTTTGAACTCGGAAATGGCGCTCCGTCGCAGCGATTTCGTGCGTATTTTCTGGAAGATTCGACCGTTGGATCGGCGAACTCTTTGCTCCGTCTCAATCTCGGTATATCCATCTTCACTTCTGTCAATTTTCGTCCGTTAATTATGTCGTTTGATACTTCAAAACTGGCCACCAAGTTGACGTTTTAAATTGAACTGTTTTTGGACAGTTTCGTGGAGCCGACTTCGTCAGCTCGTAACTTCGCCGTCGCAGCTCCGTTTTGTGCACCGTTAGTTCCGGTGCACATCTGGTATAACCATCTTCCTGTCTTCTTTATATTTCGTTTCATTTTAAGCACGTTTGGTTGGTTGTATTCGACGCCAAAGTTGGCCGTCCGAATTCTTTAAATCGCACTTGTTAAATTCTATTTTTGAACCCGAGACTCCGGATTCAATTTCTGACACCACCAGTAGACTCGTGGCGTCGTTCTGGCATGTTTTCATATAAAGTTTGCTTGATTTGGAGAACGTGGGCTCTGGCACGCATTTCGGTGCAAAGTGGGTCCCACTTTTCGGGTCAACGGGTCACTTTGAGATCGGCTCATCGGAATCCACTTCCGGATATACCGTTGAGTTCGTATCGTCATTCTGGACTCGTTGACATATAATTTGCTGAATTTTGAAGATATTTGCTCTGGCACGCATTTTCGTGCAAACCGGATACCAAGTGTCGCGTCAACGTATCATTTTGAGATAGGCACATCGGAATTTTATTTTGGACATACCGTTGGATTCGTATCATCATTCTGGATTTGTGGACATATAATTTGCTAGGTTTTGTAGACTTCTATCCCGACACGCTTTTTGATGCAAAGTGTGTCCAACGGCGGACATCATTTTGACCCGAAATTACCGTTTTGCCCCTGTGTTCAAATTGGACTTATGGGTAGGCTATCCTAGCTGATTTGACCGTTTTAGACACGTTGGGAATATTTATTTTATCATCCGACAACATCTGTAGATTTTGATTATGTATTATCCTTAATTTATAATTAATTATTTTTCTAGATATTGTTACTTTCTGGTTTTGAATTTTTATATATATTTTAATTTCTGTAAAAATCTGGAAAAAATTGTATTTAAATACTATGTTAATTTAGCTAATTTATTATAATTTTTCTAGCATTTAGTAAGTACTTTTGGTATTTTATAAAAATAGGAAAACAGAACTCATTTTCAGTATATTTATGTTTGCTGATTTTTAATAAATATTTATGAGGGTTTATAAATTCCAGAAAAATTAGTATAAATTTCTATAATTATCCAGGATCATTTTGGCACTTTATTATATATATATTTAAGCTTTTTGTCTATCTCAAAAGTTGTTGGAACATAGTGTACAGTAGATTTAATTATTGAATAATTACGACTTACAACTTTTTATGTTGTTTTGTGTTTTAGTCATATTGGACCTCACCCCGTACTAGTATAAAGACCCTAGGAATTTAGTTTGTGTATAGTGGCACTCCACATTAGACTTTTATGCTAGGTCCCCACTTAGTTAGTATCCAGTCAGGAGTCGTGTCTCACCACTAGTGTAATCTTGATCATAGCTTAGAACTGAGTTTGTATGTCATTATTGACAGGACACCGGACATCTATATTTTCGTACTAGTATTCTTGCTTTGCTCGAGGCAAGTACATCTACACACTCATTTACGGTCTTTTAATGCTAGAACATGTATTAACCCTGTTAAAATACTACTTTCTGAATAACTGCAAGTTAAATCTTCACATGCTACATTAAATTGGTCCCTACCATGCTTAGGACAGTTATCATATCTTCTCATGTTCCTTACTGATTCTCAGTACATGTTTTACTATGCTTTTATACTACTCGGAGTATTCACATGTTTCATACTGTTCCCAGTACCGGCTATGCTTATATTACTTCCAGTGTCTCTCACATGTTTTTACTGTTCTCGTATCTCTCACATGATAGAATATGGGTTATGGAGAAACTGATAGTAGTGTACGTAATCGTGACCCCCCTACAGAAGCGAGCGAGGTCGCATTTTATATGCATACCTTGCCGCAGGCCATTATCCCGCATTTCTGTAAGGATGTACACCTATGCCTGTTGACTTGTACGTATGTACATTTTATTTACATGTACCATAGTACATTGTACATCTATTGACCGATCACGTACCTGCTACAGTTTTAAACATTACATATACATCTGTCTTTATGACATATGTATCCTTGCCATGATAGATTATGAGATATACCATGATTCCAGATATGCCATGTTCCCTGTCTTACTATGATATTGTGATCCCAGTTGTACCATGAGGCCATGTTTCTAGTATTTTCTGCTTTATAGACTTATCACACCATGTTTCTTGTTGTACATCTCTTTCATTATATGTTCAGTACTTTAGTTGTAGAGGTTGTACTTGCTCCCGTCCTGACAGGATAACGTTGTAGGTTTACTTTTCGAGAAGGAAACGCTGTGTGTTACATGTTACGGTACTGCATTGAGGACCTGGCCTTAGCTCCAGTAGAGGCCCCAGCGGAGAACCTTGCTTAGTTATTTCCATATGTTTTGAGACTGAGACTTTGGTATGTTCTTATATTTGGATACTGGACTTTGTCTCCAGTTAGATACTTTGGTTATGTATTATTAAGTTTGTGCTTATGTTACCTTCGCTTATAGATGCTGTGTTGTGATGAACTTTTAAATGTGAATTTAGAACTGTTAGTAGCTTAGATCCTTTATTGTCTATTCTTAGTACAGCTTACTACGCTTTAGCAAGCGTAGGCTGGACATGGCTCGGCCCGGCCCAACAATTTGGATAACGGGTCGTGACATTCGCGTTCCTGGAGGGTCTACAACCATGGGCGGCACAAAAATTGCAGAGGCAAGATGTGTCAGATCTGAACACTGCTGTTGCGGCAGCCGAGAAGCTGATGGAGTATCGACGGAGCGATGCCCCAAAGCCCAAGGAAAAGACCACCACCAAGTTCAATGGTGGGGGAGCGAAGAAGAACAACGGAAAGGGAGGCCCGCCGTCGAAGGACAAGCCGCAAGCAAAGCCTTCGACGGAGCGAAAGATCGAGTGCTATGTGTGCGGTAGAAATCACCTCGCACGGGACTGTCCGAACAAGGGCAAGAGGGTGAACGCGGTCCAAGGTATGGAGGCCGAGGACCAGGAACCTAAGAAGGGGGATCACATGGGTGCCCTGCGCCTATTGAATGCTTTGAAGAGCAAGGCGGTAGTGTCCAAGACCCCGAATCGAGAGCTGATGTACGTGGACGTGAAGATCAACGACCACAACACCAGGGCGATGGTCGACACGGGGGCTACCCACAACTTTATCTCGGACGCGGAGGTCCGACGCTTGGGTTTGGCGCTGGAAAAAGACTCAAGCACGATAAAGGCAGTCAACTTTGAGGCGCGTCCCGTGCAGGGGGTGGCCAAAGGGGTGAAGATCCAAGTGGGAGACTGGATGGGTGTCACCAGTCTCACGGCAGCACCACTGGACGACTTCGACATGATCCTTGGGATGGACTTCATCACTTCGGCAAAGGCGATCCCAATGCCGCATTTGGGAGTCGTCGAGATCATGGAGGAGAGCTCTCCGTACATGGTGACAACTGCACGAGGCGAGCTTACGAAAGGGAAGGCTCTCTCCGCATTACAACTCAAGAAGGGAATATGACACGGAGAGATGACTTATCTTGCTGTGCTCAAGGCGGAGGAGGCGCCCGTGCAGGGGGATCTTCTGCCCGAGATCGATGACGTCCTTGTGGAGTTCGGGGACATCATGCCGAAGGAGTTGCCGAAGAGGCTACCTCCGCGGAGGGAGGTAGACCATGCCATCGAGTTGGAGCTGGGCACGAAGCCGCCCGCCATGGCTCCATATCGCATGGCCCGCCCGAGCTGGACGAGTTGAAGAAGCAACTCAAGGAGCTGCTGGACGCGGGATTCATCAGACCGTCAAAGGCCCCGTATGGTGCACCGGTGCTGTTCCAGAAGAAGAAGGATGGAAGCCTTCGTTTGTGCATCGACTATCGTGCACTAAACAAGGTAACCGTCAAAAACAAATATCCCATCCCGTTGGTAGCGGACTTGTTTGACCAATTGGGAGGCGTGAGATACTTCTCCAAACTTGATCTGCGCTCGGGGTATTATCAAGTCCGAATTGCGGAGGGCGACGAGGCTAAGACGGCATGCGTGACGAGATATGGCGCATATGTGTTTATGGTTATGCCTTTTGGTCTAACAAATGCTCCTGCGACTTTTTGTACTTTGATGAACAAGCTCTTTCATCCCTACCTGGATCGGTTCGTCGTTGTCTACCTCGACGACATCGTTGTGTACTCAAACACGATGGAGGAGCACATCGAGCATTTGAAGACTGTCTTCCAAGTGCTAAGGGAGAACGAACTCTTCGTCAAGCGGGAGAAGTGCTCTTTCGCACAAGAAGAGGTGTCATTCCTGGGGCACTGGATCGGGCGTGGCAAGATATGGATGGACGGCGCAAAGGTCCAGTCTATACGAGAGTGGGAGGCTCCCACCAAGCCGACGGAGCTGCGATCGTTCCTTGGCTTGGCGAACTACTACCGGCGGTTCATCCGAGGATATTCCACCATCGCAGCGCCTCTGACCGATCTACTGCGGAAGGATCGGGCGTGGAGCTGGACGCCCCGATGCGAGGAGGCATTCGAGGCACTGAAGCGGGCTGTGACGGAGGAACCGGTCTTGTCTCTACCGGAGTACTCCAAAGCGTTCGAAGTGCACACGGACGCATCCGACGTCGCCATCGGTGGGGTGTTGGTGCAGGAAGGACACCCCATCGCTTTCGAGAGCCGCAAGCTGAATGACACTGAGCGGCGCTACACGGTGCATGAGAAGGAGATGACCGCGGTCGTGCATAGTTTGAGGACATGGCGGCACTACCTCCTCGGCACCAAATTCGTGGTTATGACGGACAATGTTGCCACGATCTACTTCCAGTCCCAGAAGAAGCTATCTCCGAAGCAGGCGGGATGGAAAGATTTTCTAGCTGAGTTCGATATGGTATTGCAGTACAAACCCGACAAGGAAAATCAGGTGGCCGATGCACTTAACAGGAAGGTCGAGCTCGCATCTGTGTGCTTGCTCAAGGGGGACATTCTGGACCGTGTTCGAGTGGGAATCATGGAGGACCCACTAACACTGGGCATAGTGAAGCTTGCCAAGGAGGGTAAAACGAGAAGGTTCTGGCTAAAAAGACGGACTTCTCTACACCAAGGGCGACAGTGTGGTCGTGCCTAGGTGGAGTGGCTTGCGGAGACAGCTGCTCAAGGAGTGTCATGACACAAAGTGGGCTGGACATCCGGGGCAGAAGCGAACCTTGGCGCTGTTGGAGGCCGCATACTACTGGCCTCGCATGCGCGAAGATGTGGAGGACTATGTTCGTACTTGTCTTGTGTGCCAACAGGATAAGGTAGATCATCAGAAGCCCGGGGGCCTGATGGAGCCTCTTCCCGTATCGAGTCGGCCGTGGGAGAGCATTTCGATGGACTTCATCTCCGCCGTGCCGAAAGTGGGGGCGCTTGGGTCCATTCTTGTGGTGGTGGACCGGTTCTCAGAATACGCGACCTTCATTGCTGCTTCGACGGACTGCACAGCAGAAGAGGCCGCGCGACTGTTCATCAGCCACGTGGTGAAGTTCTGGGGCATCCCGGTCAACATTGTCAGCGGCCGAGACCCCCGCTTCACGGGAAAGTTCTGGACGGAAGTGTTCAAAATCCTCGGGACGGACTTACACTTCTCGACCAGCTTCCACCCGCAGATGGACGGGCAGACCGAGCGGGTCAACTCGCTACTCGAGGAGTACTTGCGGCACTTTGTGAGTGCCAACCAGAGGGATTGGGTGCATCACCTCGACGTCGCTCAATTCTGCTACAATCTTCAACGGAGCGAGTCGTCGCACAGCAGTCCATTTGAGTTGGTGATGGGTCGCCAACCGCTTGCCCCGCACACGCTGAGTGCGGGGTCCTCGAGTAGAAGCCCCGCGGCCAACCAGTTCACTTCAGATTTTAAGGCAAAGGCGGACATTACCAAGGCATTTCTGGAGAAGGCCGCGAGGAAGATGAAGAAGTGGGCTGATGCGAAGCGAAGGCCGGTTGAGTACAAGGAGGGGGACATGGTGCTGGTGAAGCTACAACCGCAACAGTTCAAGGTGTTCCGTAAGGTGCACAAAGGACTAATTCGGAAGTATGAAGGCCCCTTCCCCGTACTCAAGAAGGTAGGCAAGGTGGCCTACAAGCTTGAACTCCCTGCCAAGCTGAAGATTCATCTAGTCTTCCATGCCAGTTGCTTGAAGCCGTACCACGAAGACTTGGAGGATCCCCAGCGAGGAGTTCCGAAGCGACCGACGGCGACCATGACGACTTCCTTCGACAAGGAGGTGGAAGCCGTGCTGGACAGGAGGACCATTCGGCGACGAGGCGTGTCCCCGTATGTGGAGTACCTCATCCGGTGGAAGGGCTTGCCTTACGGCGAGTCTAGCTGGGAACTTGCTGATACGCTGCATCAGTTCGAAGCCGAGATCCAGGCATTTCTCAACGAGCATGGTTGACGAGGGCGTCAACGCCTTAGGTGGGGGAGAATGTAACGGCCCAAATGTTGTACCCCGTCCGAGGCCCAGTTGCATAACCTTTTCGCAGACTAAGGTTATGCGGGAAGCTTCCAGAACATTCTAGAAGATGGCGGAAGGCTCTAGAAGATTGTGGATCTCTCCGGAAGGCCCAAGATTGTTCTAAGATGCCCAAGAAGCTTCTGGAAGGTCCTTGAAGTTTCCTTTTATGTTGCTAAGGAATAAACCTGGAATATGCCATTCCAGTTATGGTAGAATGTAATAATCCTTGGAATATTCCTTCCAGGACTTTCCTTGTATTGCTCTATGAGCACTTATAAAAGGGGGAGGCTCTCATTTGTTCCTCACCACCTAAAAATTGTAAGCATTCTCCAAGTCAATAAAGAGAACCTTACGAGTCCATCTTTGCTCCACTATTCTAATTTTCTTAGCGATCTAGCTAAGGCGGGTTGGGAAGGCTTGCATGAGTCTTTGAGGAGAAAGACAGTGCGCCGCACGGGACGAAGTGCTAGCAAAAACACTAAGTCCGTGACAAGGTGTAGGCTTTTATAACTAACGGGCCTACCCAAGTCGTTACATTATATATTATCTCATCCTGTCACAGGCCTACATTTCGATCATAAAAAATTCAGTTGGTTTTATAGTATGGAATTAATCTATGTTTAGATTGGATTACAACGTTGAGATTAAAAAGTGAAACAACCCATATATCTTTTAAGTAGTTACTCTAATTTTAATCTCAGCCCTGCATTTCAATATAATGGTTGTAGTTCTATACTCATAATCCTTATATGTCAACCACGTTATTGCAGCAATAATATCTAGAAAGTCCTAACCTCTTCTACCAAAGTCAGGGCTGACCAAGAACCGCTAGTATTATAGACATGGTCATTCCTGGAGTAAGTCTGACAAGCCATTGGGTTTGGACAACCCTTCTGGTTAGGGTAACCTTCCAGGTCCCTAAGTTCCTACCTCTGCGGTCCACCATAACTCCTATCTGTCAGTTGAACTAACAATCCACCATGTCCATATTTTAAGTTCCTACTGAAGGACTCGAGTAGCTTAAGGAGAGAAACTCAGAATCCGAGCTCTTTGCCGTCGCTAACTCTGCCGTAAAATTTTTTAATATCTTCTCTTGAAGTTAGGGACAAACGATAATTAAATTTAGCTCCGATTAAGATAACCCAAACTAATGGACCGATCCTAATTATAGACATTGTTGACCTTGGTACCGCACATAATGTTGGTACTACTGGTGTTTCTAATTTTACCGAGCCGTGATTATTGTTGTTAATTCTGTTCATGACATCACCCCTGAAGTGGAAAGAGTTTCCATCGTCTCTGTTGTTGTTGGCGGATGAACTATTATTTAAACCTTTGCCTTTTGAAGTGATCCCCATGCTGCTAGGCTGCTAGCTAGTGTATATATCAGCTCGACAAATGAGGTGCTGTTGAGGTTGCTAAATAATGGCAATGTTGAACCTTACTCAAATTTTCAATTTTATATTTTCCAAATTGAGAATAGAATATAAATGATCTGATCGAAATCGATGCTTGGATTTGGTTTAATATTCTTAAGTTAATATTCGTCCCACATAGGTGTTTACGGTTGAATAACGATTTAGTCTTTTAGGATACAACGGAACTCCTCATCTGGTAGCAGTACTTCACGTCGTAGGAACTGGACGAAACAACGAAGGTAGTCTCTCTTTCTCTTGGACTAAATGCTTGAATGAGTGAATCAGTTTGAATTGATTAATTCAAACACTCATAGGACTATCATTTTATAAGGGATGATACTACTAAAATATGCTCTATTAGCGACGGAATTTAGCGACGGAATAAAATAACGTCGCTAAATATCGAATATAGCGACTCCTTTCTATAGACATCGCAAAACGTCGCTGAATACTGACGTTCAGCGACAGGAGATAAATTACGTCGCTGAATAGCGACGTTTAGCGACATAATATGTCGCCATATATTAAAATATTTGCGACGTTTAGCGACGCCGCCTCTTGACGTCGTTAACTTTTTTACTTAGGGCACACTGTTTTCTTTTTTCCCCTCACTCGAAAATTTTAGAATTTTTCCTCGACCCTCGGTTACTCTCTCCCCCTCGGCGACCCCTTCCCCCCCCGGCGACCCCTACCCTCCCTCCCTCCCTCCCGTCGAGCTCCTCCTCCTCGAGCTCCTCCCCCAATCCGAGCTCCTCCTCCTCTTCCTCAGGTAAACCCTAACATAACTCCTCTCCCTCCTCCTCCTTCTCCTCCTACTCTTCCACGGACACACACACACGGACACACACACACACACAAACACACACACACACACGGACACACACACACACACACATACAGACACACACGGACACACACACACACACACGGGCCGAACCCAATCGGATAAACCCGTTAATGGGTTGGGTTAGGGTTGAAGATACTCGGGTTCGGGCTCAGATTTGGGTTAAAATATTTGAACCCGATCAACAATCGGGTTGGGCTTGGGTTCATGTGTCGGGTTCATGTCCAATTCCGATGGCTTGTCCGGCTTACTCCAAGGCCAGCCCTGTATAGGTTGAAGCAGAAAAAAAAGCTAAGTAATTGTAAGCAGTGAAAACTACTATAAAGCTTGCTAAAAAAGATTAGTCCAACATTATGTTGGGTTGGTCAGAACCATCATTGCTCAAAGTAAGATTCAACATTCTCCTAGTCGATTTGTTCTCAGTGAACGCTCGTTGTACAGTCAATAGAACTTATGGAATTCTATTTGTATCAGCTCCTTTTCGGAATAACCACTGGAGAGTTGAAAGAATGGACTGGTTGATAGAAAGAGTTTCTACTCACCCTCCATAAGAGCTGGTCCTCTCTTTATATAGGGGTATGTTTGGATAGTAAAAGAGAGAAAATTGAAAAACTGCATATGCAGGTAGTACGTACATATATATATATATATATATATATATATATATATATATATATATATATATATATATATATATATATATTACATATGCATTTTTCTTTTTATCCTAGTTCTTATCTCCTTCCATTTGTTTGATGACTAAACATAAAAGAAATGAGGATGTGAGAGAGTTAATTATTTAATTAACTCAAATACTTAAACGATGACTAAACATATAGCAGTCCATTCATTTATTCATTCACCCATTCACCATTCATTTATTCATTCACACATTCACCATTCATTCATTCATTCATTCATTCACCCATTCACCATTCATCCATATCCATTCATTCATCCATCCATTCATCCTTCACATATAGCAGTCCATTCATTTATTCATTCACCCATTCACCATTCATTTATTCATTCACCCATTCACCGTTCATTTATTCATTAACCCATTCACCATTCATTCATTCATTCATTCATTCATTCATTCACCCATTCACCATTCATTCATCCATTCACCCATTCACCATTCATTCATCCATTCATCCTTTTCATCAAAAACAGTCACTTAACCCCCTTCATGTTGTGTGTGTGTGTGTGTGTTATTAGTGAGTTAGTGAGTTGAGCGTTTAGTTAGAAGAGTATGTTAGTGGTTAGATAATATGTTAAGGAAAGATTTGGTAATAGGATGTGGTTTGTGTTAGAGAGTGAGAAAATTGTGGAAGATATGTTAGTAAGATTTTATATTAGAAGTTTTGTAGTAGAGTTAGATGTGGGCTAGAGTGAGCGTGACAGGTTGAGGTATCTTGTGATACCAAGATGGTATCACAAGATAATTAGGATTTACCCTAGCTATGAAAGGGTAAGGTAATAGGGTAAGTTAAGGTAATTGCCTAGAAGCTAAGGTATGAGTCTAAGGTGTTAGGATATGGCTAGAAATTGATTGTCTTGGTTGGTAATGGTTAGGATTAGTGATCTTAGACTAGTTTTAACCTCGGTTAACCGTTTTAACCAAAAGTCAACAAAAGTCAACTGAAAGTTAAACTTAGCCTAAAAGTGACTAGAATTGACCCGAAACCAAACCAGAGTTGACCAGTTGACTGAAAGTCAACAGTTGGTCAACATTATCCGATGGACCCGACCCAACCCGATCCTCCGAGCTTGGTCTTGGGCTTCATATGTTGAACGCGAGGTCGGGCCGGGCTTGGGCTCGGATTAGGCTTATGATTCATCTGGTTGGGCTCGGGTTGACCTCAAGCCCGACCCAACCCGCCCGAGTTGCACCCCTACACACGGTTACCATATCTCTCTACTATAATACGCACTAGGAAGTTCGGACACTACAAATATCGGTGTTTGTTCCATGTCTATGTCTAGTGAAGGATAATTGCCTAGACTTAGTCAACTTCATCCAATTTGACTAGTTTGTCCAAGATATTGACTTATTCAACTCAACTTCACCCAGTTTGACTAGTTACTGCGCTGAACATGTGTGTCCATCTTTGTAGAATTATTTCCAAATAGATATGAATTACTACTTGCGGAATCGTTCATGGATGTACAATCGTCATCCTGATGATATGTGTGGTGTGCGGGATGAATACATAGCAGGAGTAGAACATTTCCTGCAGTTTGCTAAGGCGTTCCCTCATACATGGACGACACCAAAATTAAGTGTCCGTGTGTGAAATGTCATAACGGGAAATATTATCCAGAAGTGGAAGTGACATATCATTTGTACTCGAGAGATTTTACGCATAATTACTATCAGTTGACCGCACATGGAGAACTTGTGTCTTTAGCATCAGAGCCGGAGCCTTATGTTGAGCCGTATATGCACGCGGGACCTAATTTTGTTTCAGATAATCATGCATACGACGACGGGTGCGTGAACATGGTTTTCGACGCTGCGGGGCCTAGTTTCGTTCATGATGCAGCTGAGGAGGCACCGAATGTCGATGCTGCAAAGTTCATGGAGTTGCTGGAGAATGCAATGACTCCATTGTATCCTGGTTGTGAGGATCATTCACCATTGGAGGTGGTTACAAGACTGTTGAGCATTAAGTCATATTTTAACATGTCGCAAGAATGCTACAACCGAGTGTTGGAGTTGATTATAGAGATCTTGTCGACGGAAGAAGAAGAAGAAGAAAGTGAAGATGTAGAGGAGGAAGAAGAAGAAGAAGAAGATGAGCTAAACGAACTAGATGAATTTTCAGAAGAGGATTAAATCTGTACGTTTGTTTTATCATCATATTTGACTCTTTAGTGACACTTCTATCATATAAAGCTGTGACACTTTAGTGACACTTTTATCCGTGACTATGATATTTTTCAAAAATCTGTGATGTCTATCATATAAATATATATATTTGTTTTATTGTCATATGTTATTATCAGGTATGACTAGACCAGGAGGACGACGCAGAGGATATTATATTAGGCAGTCCCGTCTGCCTTAGGCTGGGGATGCAGATTTCGTACCCTCATCCTCATCTCCGAGTACGCCAGTGTACCGTTCTGTTCCCGGTCCATTATCGGGACAGGGCAGTTCCAGCAGGTTGGCGACTCCTCCCTCGTCGTCCAGCATTCCTCATCCCGCGTCCAGCATTCCTCCCGCGTCCAGCATTCCTCCTGCTGACGGCTCCATGGGGAGAGCCGACACCGAGCATATGGAGGACGACGATCAGACTGATCCTGTCCAGGCAGGAGGTGAGAGCGACCCTCCATGCGCTCCCCCGGACGAGACGCATATGGAGATCTGGACGGACGGGCCTACGAAGTAAGTTAATTAGTTAATATATATTTCTTAAATGATTATATGTACATATATATTCATGAAATTTATTATTGTATAGATATCGGCCACCTGCAGTACAGAGACAGCTGGAGTTATTTCTGAGGCAGAACTATGGTGGGCCTTGGATTAACTACTCAGATGCTCCCGCAGATAGAAAGGCCTTTTGGTTGGCCCACTTCAAGGTAAAAAATTTGTTTATTTTTAAATTTTAATAATCATTTGTGTATATTATACAACTTTTCTATTTTACTTCTTGTAGAGGACCTATTTCTATCCACTACACCGGACGGCGAAGATCGAGGCCCAATTTTCTGTCGTCGCAGGCAAGCTCATCCGTGATACGATCCACGACCAGAAGTCTCGCGTGATCGCTCCGAAAAGCCGATCCATGGTTGGATCATGCCAGAGCAGTGGACTGCGATGAAGGCTAGATTTGGCGAGGCCAGGTACCAGAAGCGTTCTGACAAGGCCAAGGTGGCACGGTCGAGCGCCAGTAAGTGGTATGGTGGCTCCATTCCTATGACGAAACATTTTCGTCGTCTGGTACATTTTCTATGACGGACATCATTTTATATATAGTTGGATAAAATATTTAATACTAATAATAGATAATATATTTTAACAGGTAAAAAATGGTGATGACCCCAACATGGTGACCGTCTTCCTGGTCACCCATCGGAGGGCTGGGGAGTTCATTGACGAGAGGGCGACACAGGCATATGTACGTTCTATTCTTTATATTAATTTACTATAATTTAGAAAACATGAAAATAGATATCAATATAGACTTTAGCAAACACTTAGACGTTAGCAAACATTGTTCGAGGCCGAGTTTCTTCGGCTACAAGAGGAGGCGACTGCTACTGCTAGTGCACCAGCAGAGGGAGGGGCTGGTACTTCCTCCTAGCCGCCTACAGCTCCATCGCCGGACGACCTCTAGATGACCGTCGTTGGTGGTCTTAAGAAGGGTACGTACTACGGTACGGTATCCTACGACGCCTATTTGGCTTAAGAGTCATCCCGGGCCCCCTCTGTCAGTACGCAGTCTCCAGCTTCGCAGGCGTCATCACGAGCTCAGGATATTGGTCGTCAGATCGACGAGATGCGTCGCGAGTTACAGCAGCAGATTTCTGATTACCATACCACAGAGCGACGATCCGATGATCACCGGACGATTTGATACGGTCGAGCGCAGTATACATGAGCTGATGAGTTTGTAGCAGGCTACAGCTGCCAGCTTGCACACGTTCACCGAGTCTACGCAGCGCATAGAGCGTAGACAGGTCGAGCTGGAGGGATCGTAGAGGACCATGTCTGCCTCACTTACTCAGGTACATACTTTGATTGAGGAGAGTACTCAGAGGATGGTGAGTACCCTTGCTGCGCATACTGAACGACTGCGAGAGCTGGAGCAGATACGTCCTCTCGGTCCATCGACGGCACCGACTCAAGACGTTGCACTACCTCCTACTGCCCCTATGGTGCAGCTCACACAGGAGCAGTATGAGTACATGCTATCTCAGATACGCAGCAGGGGTCCTCAGTGATCCAGTAGATTTTTTTATCATCTTTGTATGTATTGGCCCTATGGGCCTATTGATCATTGGTATACTGATTTTCATTCTTATTTGACTCTGTTGGACATGTATGTTTGTTGGACATGTATGTTTGTGATATTTACTTTGTTGGTATTTTTATTGAGTACATGTATGATATTTACTTGGACATGTATGTTTGTGATATCTGCGACGGGGATGACAAATATACCTACACTGGGTTATATGCGATGATCTGATATACAAAGGAGGTTCTGCCCAAATTTTAAAAAAATATGTTTGGTATTTTTGTGATGATGTGTGTCACAGACACACATCATAACAAAAATACCAAACATATATATTTTTTTATAATATCTGCGACGTATAGCGACGTTCTGCGACATATAGCGACGTATCCAGACGTCGCTAATTAGCGCCGTCACGTCGCTATCCGTCGTAATCCGTCGCTCAGTAGCTGACGTGGCAGAGAGTTGACGTCGCTAATTTGGTCGTTGTACGTCGCTACACTGCTGACGTGGCAGGTATGCCATGTCATCACATAAAAAGAAATAACGTCGCTACGTAGTCGCACTACGTCGCTAATTTGGCGACGTTCAAATTCGTGGCCCTCCGTCGCTAATTTTACGACGACCCAGCAACATTGGGGTGACGTCGCAAACAGCGACAGAGGGCGACGAATTTGTCATTTGCGACTAACTTTTTTGCGACTTTCATGTTTCGTCGCTAAAGTCGTCGATAATTACGTTTAGCGACGCATTTTCCTTAATTAGCGACGTATCCTAACGTCGCTAATTTGCCTTATTTTATTAGTGTGAAAAAACCCAAATATAAAGTGACACATTGTTTGGAAGGGATACACTCTTTCAAACAGACACAATGTTTAGAATGGACACAACCTTTCCAATAGACCCATATTAAAAATCTACAAAAAAATATAATTAAAATATTTTTTAATTAATTTTTTAAGTCAATTTTTTCATTCACTTTTCCAACAACTTTTTCTAGACAACGCTCTGGGTGACATTCCAATGTATAAGGGTGCTCACAAGGACGGAACCAGAAATTCAATTTGAAGTAGGCTAGAGTGGGCTAGAATGAGCTAGAGGTGGGCATTATTCGAATGGTTTTGGACCGAAAATCGAATCAAACCTAATTGAATAAGAGATTCGGTCCGGTTTGAAAAAAATCTAGTTCGAATTCAGTTTCAAAATTACTAAAATTTCTTTTTCGATTTTGATTTCGAGCTGTCCAAAACTGAAAATCAATAAGACTTATACAATTATATAAATATCCATAGTTCTATGCATATTTTATGATTAAAAACGTGTATATTTTGAAAACGATAATTCTATGTAAGTTTTTTGAAGCTCAATTTTAATAATTTAATAACTAGTCCAACTTCGGACATAACTCAAAATACAACAAATGTGTGTATAAAAATTATAATTTTTAACATAAGTTAACTACGATTCCAACTTTGGACATGAACCGTTGAACAATAGAAATAGTCAAACCGAACGAACCAAATTGTTTATTCGATTTGATTTTGGCTAATTTCGATTCGGTTTCGGTTATGGTTTTTAGAATTTTGGTTTAATCGGTTTTAACTATTTCGATTCTAACTAAAACTGAATAAGTTGAACGTTCAACTCTAAAATTGACATTGTATGGACTAACTCATATAGAAAAAAAAAATAAGTACTATAATTTTCTTAACATTTAATAGTTGTTCGTGGAGCTTTGGAATCTCAAGAATATGTAGCCAGTCTTGGGAGCTTAGTTTCTTGACCATTTATGGCATGCCTGTTTATTTTCTTAAGTATATGTGGTTAGATGGCAAAACCAGATAATTTAGACAAGGTTTGATGATTGTGATATTACTATGACTATGATCATAGACCAATAAACGGCTGCATTTTATATATCTCAATATGTCATCCGAGCTACCGAACTCAAGTGACTTTTATGGTTACCGAGAAGAGGTATAAGACCCCAGGGACGTATTATTCTTTCCATTTATTTGATGGTAGTTAGAAACAGTGGGTCCAACATGCATGCAATATAGCGTGCACTAAGTTCCGTGGATATCGCCGGCCATCTCAAAAAGAAAAAGAAAAAAAAAAAGAATACACCTGAGCTAATATACTGCAAATTAAGTTTTACTGGTTGGTGACATCTACTAATAGCTTGGTCGGTCACTCTTTAATTTTGAGTGGACTACTGTAACTGTGTAACACCGATACATAGAAGGAAAATCTGTAACACCGATACACAGAAGGAAAATCATTAATGCTTTTAGTTTCAGTTACAACTACATGAATTGTTATGTTATTTTATTTCAACATAGAAAAAGTTGAAATTCTTGCAATAAGGGTGTGTTTGGTAAACCGTATTTGGAGGTGGAATTTGAATTTTTATGGATTTGGAGACAAATTCATGGAATCCTATGTTTGGTTGGAGATGGATTTGGATATGACAAAATCCAAAACTTGGATTTGGTTGGATTTTGGAGGAAAAAAATAATTATTCTTTAATAATTTCGTTAAAATATTTATTATTTAATAATTTTTTTAAAAATTAGTAAATTAAAAATTAGTTAATCTTTAATAATTTCGTTAAAAATATTTATTCTTTAATAATTTCGTTAAAAATTAGTGAATTAATAAAAAAACTAACTATTTTATTAGTATTATTAATTAATAAAAAATAGTATTATTAATTAAAAAATTAGTTAATTTTGTTATAATCATAATTAATATTTTTTTTATACTATTATAATATTAATTAATAATATTTTATTAATTAGTTAATAATCATAATTTACTAGTATTATTATATTATTATTATAATATTAATTAATAATTTATTAGTATTATTATAATATTAATTAATAATCATATCCTATGTTTAGTATTATTAATTAAAAAATTAGTTAATTAGTTAATTTTGTTATAATCATATTAATAATTTATTAGTATTATTATCATATTAATTAATAATTTGTTAATAACTATTTTATTATAATCTTAATTAATAATATTTTAATCACAATTAGAATCATATTTTATAATAATTTAATTAATAATTTACTAATCATAATAATATTAATTTATAATTACTATTTTTAAAATATTTAATTTATAGTAAATTAATCGTTACTTTTTAATTATTAATCAATAATTATTATTTATAATTATTTATCGTTAATAAAAATTATCAGCTATTAATTATTAATTATTAATTATTAATCGTTAATTATAATTTATAGTTATTAATTATTAATCGTTAATTATTAATTATTAATCTTTAATTACTAATATTATTTATTTAAAAATTAACTAATCATTAATTATTAATTTTATAATTAATAATAACTAATCGTCAATTATTAATTACTAATCGTTAATTATTAATTTATAAATAATAATAACTATAATTAATCATAATTAATTAATAGCTTAATTATTGATCATGACTATAATTTAATTATTAATCATAAATCCAAATCCTATGTTTGGTTGGAGTTGGATTTGGAGTTGGATTTGAATTTTGAAATCCATGATTTGGATTTGGAGGATTTCCAAATCCAAATCCAAAAAGTAAAATCCGGTTGCCAAACAAGCCCTAAGGAGTAACGGAGCAATTTCCTTGTGAAGGTCGGGATATGAAACTCGGGTGCATCACTGATTCGAAATTCAATAGGAAGTCCCACACATGCTTTCTTGGTTTGAAATTTTGGTAGGTAATTACAACGAGATATAGAAAATAGTATGAAAAGTCTTGATATGGAATTTCCTATGTTTCTTTTTTGTTCTTGACAAATTCAAATTCTCCATTTTTGAGATGGTACGATTCATATTTTGTGACTTATGCTGAAAAAATGTCCACTATGTGAAAATACAGACTTTGTAAACATTTCGATTAGTGAAAAGAAAGCCCCTATTTTTAGGGTCATGACCTCTGAATATTTTGTGACTTTGTGTTGGAAAATTCCTACTGCGTGATACCTTGAATTTATGGGTTGTGCTCTATTTTGTAAGTTAGGATAAATATATTGCTGCTTTATGTGTTCCTTGATAATGACTTTCTCAGGCTACTTGTATCTTTGTATTTTATATGATTTTCTATGCTTCTTGTGTTATATTTGCTTCTTGTTGTACTTCTCTTTCCTTTATTTCTTATTTCATGGGAAGAGGAGAGATGAAAGGATGTTTGTGGAGGTAGTAAAGTTTTATAGCAAATTGTGGACTTGCCAAAAATGAGCTTATTTGAATGTCCCCCCTTTGTTTTACTGGGAAGTACCCAGACCATTAGCATTAGCATTTTTCCTGAATTTGGAATTGTCAAATCCAATTCTGAATTTGCACATTCCAATCATTTGCCACTAACAACTTACCAAACATGTGCTTAATACATAGCTTATTTGTTAAGGTCATGATTGTTTGTCATTGAAGTCGTCACTACCAATCTATATATGATGTCAAGATTATTGAGCTGATGCTGCCGTCATCGAGGTTCTCACTCGAATATATATTCTTCTTGGTCAAAGGAGAAATGCAAGCTTTATGTGATCCCGAGTCTATTTCGCCATTCAACAACACGAGATTCGTCTCAAACCCCCAGAATTGCTGGTAGTCAATAGGCTCTGTCCCATAAGATTTAAAATACTAAAGTGTTCGTTTTGTTCCAAAATTATAAATTAAATAAAATTTATACAATTATGTAAATACCATTAATTTTATGCATATTTTGTGAATAGAAATGTGTAGATTTTAAAAACAACAATATTATGTATACGTTTTGAAGTCCAACTTTGATAATTTAACAACTAGTTCAACTAGTCCAACTTTGACGAACTCGTCTCAACTGGGGCTCGAACTGTTGTAGTCCAGTCTGCATTTGGTAATAGCATATTTATGGAATCCAAATCTGATTAAATATTTGATTTAATTTGATTTAGATGTCCATAATTAGTGCTGGGCTATTTTAGATATAATATGATTCTTATTTGAGGGTTTCCTATTTAAGAGATCATATTATAATCTAAAATAGGATGTTGATGGACTATTTTAGGTGTAGTAGGATTCTTATTTGAGGGCTTCCTATTTAAGAAATTCGATTATGACCTAAAATATGTTTTTCTCATCCTATATATATGGGGTGAGGGTGGAGGCACAAAGCACAGCACAAAAGTAGAGATTCGAGGTGCTCGTTCACAGGAAATCTAAGAGAAAGTTCTGCATTTTGCTCTTAGGATTTCGCCATCCATAACAAAAGAAAGAAACGATCTAATCGAGGGGTCGTCAACTTCAGTTAGGAAGATTGCTATGGGTTGGTGATCGATTTCAATTGTAATCTTTCTTTTCTTCTTGAGTGTGGTGAGGGGGTTGAACCTATTAGGGCAAAGGGTTCAACATTAGTTTTTGTCAATCTTGTAATTTTATCTGAGTTATAGAGATTGTGATTTGTCTGGGTGACGTAGTAACCGCCATATACTTGACTTTATCTGTGCTTGGTGTCTGTTAGACGGGGATTGGTTATTTCAGGTGGGTTGGCCTAAGTTTCTGCTGCGGCAACGTCTCATACACAGTATCGGAGCGCAACAGGGCGTATCCGATTCCCAACATTTGGTATCAGAGCTTTGGAGGTTCTAGCAATTATGTCTACGGAGCAGATGAACACTCGTATGATCACCCTCATAGAGAGAAATTGGGCAATTTGGAAACCAAGGATGGAGGATCTACTCTGGTGCAAGGACTTGCATGGTCCGTTGGAGGGCAACAACGCAAAGCCAACGGACAAAGTTGCTGAAGACTGAAAATGACTGGATCGGAAGACCGTTGGATTCATCCGCCAATGGTTGGATGATTCTGTGTTTCACCACGTGTCCAAGGAGAGTTCAGCAAAAGCATTGTGGGAGAAGCTGCATTCGCTGTACGAAAGGAAGACGGCTGACAACAAGGCATTTTTTATTCCCCAACTCGTCAACTCAAAGTACACGGTGTTGACACAAAGTCACAGTCAACCAAATATTGACAATATTGACTAAATAATATCTGTAATAATTCAATACGACACACGACGTCTGCATTAAGCTCAAGACAGAAGACAGCTCAGCTTCCGTGTCTCAGTTGATTCGAGTCTGTATTTTACACTTTCTTTGAGTCTAGACTAATGTAATCTGAGTCATGCTGAGCTCTTGAAACTTAGACTATAGCCTACCCAAAAATCCCAAAGCTCCACCAAACCAGAAATTCCCAAATGGTCCTCTTTGAACCACTCTGTGCTCTGGAGACAGAGCTCAGGCCGAACTCTGCCTCCACACAGAGTTCGGGCCAAACTCTGTCTCCTAGAAATCAGGAACCCTAAT
The DNA here is from genome assembly GCA_029216955.1 of Iris pallida. Lineage (NCBI taxonomy): Eukaryota > Viridiplantae > Streptophyta > Magnoliopsida > Asparagales > Iridaceae > Iris > Iris pallida. The sequence continues at coordinate 71,980,844 of JANAVB010025196.1, read as the reverse complement.
TTTAGGGTTAGCTGGTTGCTAGTTGTCCAACGGCCAAATATTTGAATTTTTTTACCCGAATTCTGGCCGAATTCTGCCTATAAAAACACTATAAATAGGGCATGAATTCTCTCATTCCAATCCATCCAATCTTCTCTTCTCTTCTCTCTTGTAGCTGAAATAAGCCATACCCTTCCCATCTACTAGCCACAAGCCTCCTAAGTCTCGAGTGCTCAGCATCTCTCAGTTAGGATTCTTGTGCAAGAGTCGAAGAAGTCGCTTGGACAATTCCAAGCAAATCGCTACTGCGATCCTCTGTTAGAAGTTGACGTGCTCTTCTGAAGTAAAGGCACGGTTGTAAACTACTATTTCACAAATAGTGGATTTGAATCCTGAGCTAGAGTTCTCAGGCCTGGACTAGTCCTCCACGAGGGAAACCAGGTTAAAATCGCTGTGTTTGCGTATGCTCTTTTGATCTCCTTTTATTTTTCGCACTTTACTCTGATTATTTATTATTGGTAAAAGAGTTATTTTTAATTGGTCATTTTTCTAGATATACTCTATTCACCCCCCTCTAGATTTGCCAAACTGTTCTTCAATTGGTATCAAAGCTCTGTTCTCTTTATAAGGACTAACATCCTAAGAGCTGATCCATGGCAACTACACAATCCTTGATTTCCAATCATGGTGAAGGTCAGTCCACTCATAGGCCTCCCCTATTTGATGGAACTAACTATACATATTGGAAAACAAGGATGAGCTTCTATCTTAAGTCTCTAGACTTTGACCTGTGGACTGTCGTCACTGACGGTTACAAAAAGCCCGTCAGGATAGTTGTCGATGGTGACCTCATTGAGAAACCACATGACAAATATTCTGTCGAGGAGAAGAAATAGGCAAGTCTAGATGCTAGGGCTATTAATGTTTTATTCTGTGCTATAGACAGGAATGAATTCAACAGGGTCTCCACATGCACCACTGCTCATGAAGTATGGAGACTTCTAGAAGTGACGCATGAGGGAACCACACAAGTCAAGGAATCTAAAATAAGCCGTCTCACTCAAGAATACGAAGCCTTCAAAATGAAGCCAAATGAGACGATCACTCAAATGTTTACAAGATTCCTCGACATCATCAATCCTCTATCCTCGCTTGGTAAGCAGTACTTAAACCACGAGAAGATTCGTAAGTTACTCAGAGGGTTGCCAAAGATTTGGAACCCTAAGGTGACGGCCATCATAGAAGGAAACGATCTCACATCAATGTCAATGGAGACCTTGATGGGTAAGCTCATGACTCACGAGCTTGACCTCAAGGACTTCGAAGAGCCTGCTCCGAAGACCAGGGAGATCGCACTCAAAGCTCATCGACGAAGGGCTGATCACGATGAGACCGAAGACGATAACTCGGATGATGAAGACCAAGCTCTCATGGTTCGCAACTTCAGAAAATTCCTTCGCTTCAATCGAAGGAAGAAGGATTCACAAGAAGATGATGAAGAAGAGCCAACCTGTTACGGTTGCAAGAAGACTGGACATGTCCGAAAAGACTGCCCATTCTTGAAGAAGAGCAACCGCTATGAGAAGCCATACAAAAAGAATTCATCAAAGAAATATGCCAACACATGAATTTGGCATAAAAGTGAAGCGAGTGACTCCGAGGAAGAAAAAGGCTCTCCTCAAGATACAGCAAATGTGTGCCTAATGGCAACTTCCAACAAGGTATCTAACGAAACTCTAGATGACTTCTCTTTTGATGAACTTGGCGATGCTTTTACTGATTTACTCGATGATCACAAAAAGGTCATTGGTAAATACAAACATGCCAAGGACAAAATCAAAAGTCTGGAAGATGAGATACAAAGAATTTCTTTACTTCTTGATGATGTTAGAGACACGTCACCCACTGATGCCACTAATGAAGTATCCAAGCTTAAAATAAGCTTACATGATGCTGAAGCACGTATTGAGCAACAAGCTCAAGAAATCACTACTCTCAACACGTTGCTTGCTGAAGAAAAGAGTAGACACAAAATCTCCATGACTAAAATATATGGCTTGAATATTAAGGTTGATGAATTGCAAGCTGCTTCTAAGAGATTAGAAACCAAACTGGGTAAACAGGTGCTTCAACCTCAAACCCAATTACATGGGCACAACACCACTCATGCTAGTCAACCACGTCATTCTCATGCAGCACATAACCATGCATTTATATACACAAACTTTCACAAACCACGTGCACGTAAGAATAATTCTCATTCAGTACACAATCATCATGTTGCACAAAGACACAATCAACATCACCTCACACATAGAAATCATCATCATGCTATGCCATATAGACAAGATCATCATGCCATGCCATATAGACAAAATAATCATGCTATGCCACATAGACAAAGCCATCATACCATTTCACAATCACATGCCATGCCATATAGACAATATCAGCATGTCACACATCATAGACAATATCATCATGCCATGTCATATAGACAAAATCATCATGTTATGCCACATAGACACCATCACCATGCCACTCATTCTATGCATAATTATCATAACCATGCTAACTCTTCACATCATGATCATCCACATCCTGCTACTTACAGATATTACTCTCATGCTCCTAGTATAAATAAAAATACTATCTGTACCTACTGTGGATCACATGGACACATCTCACCACAGTGCAGAGTTAGAAGACTGGTAGATAAAAAGATATATGCTTGGTTTCCAAAGACTAACTTTTCAGGACCCTCAAGAACTCGGGTACCAAAGGTCACATCTACTCTTGATGTAGGTGGACCTTCCCTCCTTAACTGAAAGTAAGTGGATTCTCGATAGTGGATGCTCGCGACATATGACGGGAGACGCAAATCTTTTTGCATCACTATCGATGAAGAGAGAAGGATATGTATCCTTCGGTAACAATCTCAAAGGGCACATAATAGATAATGGTATCATTGGTCATCCTCCTTCTCCTGTAATAAAGGATGTCTGCCTAGTGACCGAGTTAAAGCATAACCTGCTCAGCATTAGTCATCTTGCTGATCATGGATATGATATTAACTTTGGACAAAACAGTTGCTACATCTATGATAGGTCAACAAGAGACATTGCTTTTGAAGGGAAAAGAGAGGACAACATATATATTTTCTATCTTTCTATAAATACTAACAATGCAGGTAGATGTCTATATGCCCACAAAGACGAACGACTACTTTGGCACCAGCGTCTTGGTCATGCCAACATGGATGCTATATCCAGGCTGTCTACCAAGAAGCTAGTGAGAGGATTGCCTGCATCACATTCAAAAAGGACACGGTATGTGCCGAATGTGAACTAAACAAGGCAACTAAATCCTCATTTCACTCCATCAACTCTGTAAGTACTACTAGACCCTTGCAACTACTTCATATGGATTTATTTGGTCCTAGTAGAATAGCTAGCCTTGGTGGCAAACTTTATGCATTTGTTATTGTTGATAATTTTTCGAGATTTACTTGGGTTTTCTTTCTCGCTAATAAGAGCGATGCTATTTCTGTTTTCAAAATTTTTGTAAAGAAAGTTCAAAACGAAAAAGGCTACATGATTACTCGAATCCGAAGTGATCATGGAGGCGAATTCGTAAATTATGATTTTGAAAATTTTTGTAATGCAAATGGTTTTGATCATGAATTTTCTTGTCCTAGAACTCCTCAACAAAATGGTGTTGTGGAGCGGAAGAATAGAACTCTCGGCGATATGGCCAGAGTCATGTTGAATAAATTTTCACTTCCAAAATACTTTTGGGCAGAAGCTGTCAGTACAGCATGCCACATTTTGAATAGGGTACTGATTCGTCCCATTACGAAGAAAACACCCTATGAGCTTTGGTTTGGAAGAACCCCCAATGTTTCTTATTTTAAAGTTTTTGGTTGTAGATGTTTTATCCTTAACACCAAAGACAACTTAGGCAAATTTGATGCCAAAGCTGACGATGGTATCTTTCTTGGTTATGCCGCCAAGAGTAAGGGATATAGAGTTTTTAATAAACGCTCACTTATTGTGGAAGAGTCAACAAATGTGACTTTTGATAAAGATAACAGTGCAGTAAGTACTCTTGATGATGACGTTGAGCCATCAACTTCTACTCCAATGAATACTTCAACCGAAACTGATTCTCTGGAGGGTTTGCCTAAGAAATTCTCTTTCAAACCTTCTCACCCAGAAAATTTAGTAATAGGAGAAGTTTCACGTGGAGTAACTACTAGATCATCACTAAGAGACTCCGTTGCTAGTACTGCCTTCATTTCACAAGTAGAGCCTAAAAACATTTCTGAAGCCTTTAATGATGAATTTTGGATTTCTGCTATGCAAGAAGAACTCAACCAATTCGAGAGAAGCCAAGTATGGGAACTCGTTCCTAAACCGGTTAATCACTCGATAATTGGTACTAAATGGGTTTTTAGAAAAAAAGTAAATGAAGATGGTTCAGTCACACGTAACAAAGCTCGTCTAGTAGCTCAAGGATACAACCAAGAGGAAGGTATCGACTACGATGAGACGTATGCTCCTGTTGCTAGATTAGAATCCATTCGGATGCTTTGTGCTTTTGCTAATTTTCAAAACTTTAAATTATTTCAAATGGATGTGAAAAGTGCTTTCTTGAATGGTTTTATTAAGGAGGAAGTTTATGTGAAACAACCTCCTGGCTTTGAAAATCACAAATTTCCCGACCACGTGTTCAAGCTAAAGAAAGCGCTTTATGGTCTCAAACAAGCCCCCAGAGCTTGGTATGAAAGGCTAAGTAGCTTCTTACTTGAGAAAGGTTTTTCAAAAGGGAAAATTGACACTACACTGTTTATAAAATCTTTTAAAGACACTATTCTGTTGATTCAAATCTATGTTGATGATATCATTTTTGGGTCTACTGATGAAACCCTCTGTCAAGAATTTGCCAAGTGTATGCAGACGGAATTTGAGATGAGCATGATGGGAGAGCTCAACTACTTTCTTGGCCTGCAAGTGAAACAAATGGCTAATGGAACTTTCATCTGTCAATCGAAGTATACCAAGGACATGCTGAAGAAGTTCGATCTTGACAACGTCAAACCAATCAGCACTCCAATGGCTACTTCAACCAAACTCGAACCAGATGAGAGCGGCAAACCTGTTGATCAACGTAAGTATCGAGGTATGATAGGCAGCTTACTTTATTTAACTGCTAGTCGTCCCGATATCATGTTTAGTGTTTGCCTATGTGCTAGATATCAAGCTAATCCTAAGGAATCACACATGACCGCGGTTAAGCGTATCTTTCGATACCTTAAAGATACGGTTACAGTGGGCCTATGGTATCCCAAGTCCACATTATTTGACCTTATTGGTTACTCTGATGCTGACTTCGCTGGATGCAAGGTCGACCGTAAAAGTACGAGCGGCACGTGTTATTTATTAGGAAAGGCTTTAGTCTCCTGGTTTAGCAAGAAGCAGAACTCTGTCGTACTATCCACAACAGAAGCTGAATACACAGCAGCTGGGCGTTGTTGTGCACAAATTCTGTGGATGAAGCAAACCCTTGAAGACTATAAGTTATCTTTCATGCATATTCCTATATTCTGTGACAACACTAGTGCCATTAATTTGACTAAGAACCCTGTCTGTCACTCACGCACTAAACACATTGAGATCAGACACCACTTTTTGCGTGATCATCAGCAAAATGGCACGATTAACTTAGAGTTTATTGACACTGATCATCAGCTAGCAGATTTCTTTACTAAGCCATTATCTGAAGAGCGCTTCAATTTCCTTTGTCGTGAACTCAAAATTTTGGATGAAGCAGTTATCAGTTGAGACTCACCTGCGTAAATATCGAGTATATTTTGATTCTTTTATGACGAATTTGGTATGGGTACAAGCCGAAAGGGTCCTTCTGACAACAAGGCGTAAAAGCCTAAGCGACACGGTGCACTAGTCCTCAGGACTACCGCTAGCTGGGATCCGACCCCTGCAGCTAACCCATGGCAAATTCGAAATATTGAATTATAATATATTTTCTTGTTTATTATATGGTTTGTTTCGATTTAATATTGCCTAATTTATTTTTCTAAAGTTCATTCTGACTTTTGTGTACCTCTCTATGTACTTCAATGAATTCATCAAACTTTTATCCTCTCTATTTTTTTTCTTCAACACTTAACCATTTTTTCATCTTTTCAGCCTGTTTTCAGTTCTGGACCACTAATCCAGAACTCGGGCCGAACTCTGCCCCTAACAGAGTTCGGGCCGAGTTCGGTCCCTATTGGTCCAGCGTCGGGATCAGCCTCTGCCGTTGGATCAGTTTAGATCATACGGTCAGAATTTCTTCCGACCAACGAAAACCCTCTCTTATATTTCGGGTTTTCATCTCTCTCCTTCACTATTACCTCCTTCCTCACCTCTCCAAACTCTTTCCTTCAAACTCTAACCCTAGTTTTTGATCTAGAGTGCTCCATTGCTCCTCAAAATCAAGGAAAAGGGATTTATCATCATTCTCTTCCACTATTTGTTGTTGATTTCAGGTATATCCCCTTCTTTCTCTCCATTTCAAGTTCTCTATTTTCTTGCAAATGGCTCCTCGCTTGCCCAATCGTGGGAAAATGACTCGAACTGAGGGAGCTTCCTCTTCGAATCCTCCTCCTCCAATTGAGCAAGTAGTTGAACAACAACCCATTCATCCGTTGTTCAACCCGCCTTGTCCCCATGATCCAAATACATATGACGAGCGATTATTTGTGTCGCTAGACGCGTCTAATGCATGGTTTAGTGACTTTCGGACTCGTCCGGTGTTCGGGGGACATCCGATAAATTTTACAATCTTTTCTCAATATGAATCATTGTTTCGTGATCTATGTTTGGATGCGTTAGTTGCCTCAAACTTTGTCATTTATCGTAGTGCCATCCAAATGTTTTATTGCAATTTAACTTTCGATGCAACCCACATCTTTTCCCGGGTTGCCGGTATTGACATTGCTTTCAATGATTCTGAGTTGGGGGATTTTCTTGATCTTCTTAATCTCGATGCTTGGGATAAACTTGTGGAAGCTCGTCAATTTCAATTTGTTGGCGATACTTCTCTTGGAGGTTTCAAGGAGGAATTATGTGCTCCTAACATAAGTCCTCGCAAACTTATGGACAAGCACCTCAACCCATATTTCTATGAACTTCATCGAATCATTTTTAACACTATCTTGCCAAAAGCTGGCTCCACTGATGAAGTTACCTACTTTGAGATATCTGCTTTGTATCACCTTCATTATCGTATCCCCTTCAATCTTCCTAGGACAATGATGGACTGGATGATAAATTGTAGGAAGAAACCAAGAGCATTGGTTTATCCTTTATATCTTCCTATGGTTTTTCGTGCGTTCATTATTCCTATTCATGACTGTCAGTTTTTGCCTGCTCCTGCTTTCCTGTCCAAGGCACGACGTACTCAGGCAGTCGTCGCCTCTCCTGAGGCTTCTGAGCATTCTGATGATGAGGAGCCTAACGCCCCTCCACTCGGTCAGGATGCACCACTTCCACCTGCCACTCTTGAGTCTATTCAGACTATGCTCCGGGATCGTTTTACTCTTGAGGACGATCGCTGGACACAGATAGACTATCGTACTACTCTGCAGATGAGTGCCCTCGAAAACTCTCTACATGATATACGGTATTCCCTGTCTCGTCATCTGTACATTCCCATGGAGCTGGATCCTGAGCGCGCGGGCCATCGCATTGATGATCCATGGGTCATGCGTTACATGGATCCGGATACTGCATTTCTGGACCCCCGTCGCTCCTTTCCTGGTCCTTCAGACCCTCCAGGACCTTCTCGTGCTCCGTGATGGAGATTGGCTAGATCTGCTGCTGCTACTGATGATGATCTTAGTTGATGCTTTAGTTTATTATGGATTTATGTACTTGGTTTTATGTACTCAAACTCTGGTTGTGTGTTTGACACTTGGTTTTGTGGATGACATTTTATGCTCATTATCATAGTTTTACTTTATGCTAGTGACTTATTTTGTTTAGTCATACACTGTTTCTTCTCTGCTTGGTGTGGTTGCATCACTCTTTATTGTCTATACTGCAGTTTATATGATCTTTTTATTCATATGCAGTCTATATTACTAACTGCCAAAAGGGGAAGAACTATGTATATTCTGGCTAGATATATTTAGTATCATATCTTTCGCCTTCGTATATCTGTGCTTGTTTGTGCTTTTTGGAGATATTATACAGGTTCAATGCATTCTTTACGGGGGAGCTATCTCTTCTAGCTCAGCGCCGTTCACTGATCATGGGGGAGCTCTTATTTCTAGCTCGGCATCGATTATGGAGGAGCTATGTTGCTATGATCAACTGTGTCCAGGTATGAATGTTGAATATACATATATTATTTTGTCAATTATCAATATGGAGGAGATTGTTGACACAAAGTCACAGTCAACCAAATATTGACAATATTGACTAAATAATATCTGTAATAATTCAATACGACACACGACGTCTGTATTAAGCTCAAGACAGAAGACAGCTCAGCTTCCATGTCTCAGTTGATTCGAGTCTGTATTTTACACTTTCTTTGAGTCTAGACTAATGTAATCTGAGTCATGCTGAGCTCTTGAAACTTAGACTATAGCCTACCCAAAAATCCCAAAGCTCCACCAAACCAGAAATTCCCAAATGGTCCCCTTTGAACCACTTTGTGCTCTGGAGACAGAGTTCGGGCCGAACTCTGCCTCCACACAGAGTTCGGGCCGAACTCTGTCCCCTAGAAATCAGGAACCCTAATTTTAGGGTTAGCTGGTTGCTAGTTGTCCAACGGCCAAATATTTGAATTTTCCTACCCGAATTCTGGCCGAATTCTGCCTATAAAAACACTATAAATAGGGCATGAATTCTCTCATTCCAATCCATCCAATCTTCTCTTCTCTTCTCTCTTGTAGCTGAAATAAGCCATACCCTTCCCATCTACTAGCCACAAGCCTCCTAAGTCTCGAGTGCTCAGCATCTCTCAGTTAGGATTCTTGTGCAAGAGTCGAAGAAGTCGCTTGGACAATTCCAAGCAAATTGCCACTGCGATCCTCTGTTAGAAGTTGACGTGCTCTTCTGAAGTAAAGGCACGGTTGTAAACTACTATTTCACAAATAGTGGATTTGAATCCTGAGCTAGAGTTCTCAGGAATGGACTAGTCCTCCACGAGGGAAACCAGGTTAAAATCGCTGTGTTTGCGTATGCTCTTTTGATCTCCTTTTATTTTCCGCACTTTACTCTGATTATTTATTATTGGTAAAAGAGTTATTTTTAATTGGTCATTTTTTTATATATACTCTATTCACCCCCTCTAGAGTTGCCAAACTGTTCTTCACACGGAGGGTGCCCCAGTGGCACAACATCTGAACGAGGTTCAGGGTATCATCAATCAGCTGTCTGCGATGAAGATGGTGATTGATGATGAGCTTCAGGCCCTACTGCTCTTGAGTTCTCTGTCGGAAAGCTGGGAGACGTTGGTGGTGTCGGTGAGCAACTCTGCTCCTGATGGAGTTGTCACGATGGAGGCAGTCAAAAGTAGCTTGTTGAATGAGGAGGTCCGGCGTAAGCAAGTGAAATCGTCGCATGAGTCTGCTCTTGTGAGCACCCTGAATTTCGGGTTGAAATTTTTAAAATTTTTCTGATTGATTTAGCTTCAATAAATAATTTATTCTGTTATTTATCTTTAAGTGTACTTTCCCGTGCCTTTGATATTTGGAGTGTCAGGGATGTTCAACTCTGGAAACCTTCTTCACGAGTTTTGTAGTGGACATGATTACCTTCATGACGGTATATAATGTCCCACTCAAACTTGTTCCCTTGTACTCTTTTTGCTTCGCAGAACTTCGGGTCGATTTAAACCATTTGATCATTAATTAATTTTCCCACTCTTTTTCTTGATCATTATTAGCACGTTACCGGGACTTTTAAATTGGGAGCACAAGACCAGTCATTTTCTTGAAACCAACTTCTCATGCATGATCTACTCGAGACGCACTTCATCCATGACCTTCGTGTCCCACTCAGACACGCCATTTTGTGTCCATTTGCTTCGCACAACTTTCCTGACACGTGACCCGATTTTATTTCACCCTACGGTGTCATATTTATTTTCTAACTTGATTTGTGGGTACCCTGTCGACCAAAATCTGTCAGCCCCAATTATGGACATGGCCCACATTGAGCCTACTACCCACATGACACTTGTGTCCCATTTATTGGAATCCTCACATGCTACTTATTTACCCATGATTATCAACACCTATTGTAATTCGATTATTTCGCCATGTCCGATTTTGATCCAACCCGGCTCCACTGAACCCAACCCCAGCTTCATGTTCCCCACTCTCATGACGCCCTCATTTTCTTGCCCAAAAATAATATCAAATACTCATTCTACCTATTTTTATTATTTAATGGAAAATCCTATTGATTGTAAATCCCTAAGAATATTAATCCCCTATTAAATTCTACCCTTGATTTCCCTCATAATTAATCCTAGCCCTTAAATCCCTACATGACAAACTCCCCAACACTATTAGCCACATGGTCGGCCCTAAAATTGAGGAGTGCTTTTTCTCCCACTCTCTCTCTCATTAATTGTACACACACAACATTATTATCACCTCTTTCTCTCTCTCCCTTTCTAAAATATTTTTCCCATACATCACCACCACCAGCCTACATTGCCCGAGCCACCCCCTGGCCGGAGCTCGCCGTGGCCGAGCACGGCCGGCCGCACCACCACCAGCAACCGCCGCACCATCCTTCTCCTTCCCTACTCCTCTCCACCATTATCAATAGCACCACCACCAACGTCCACCTCCATCATCAACCGATCGTAGGTCGCAGCCCGCCTTCGCCGTGCACAGTGCCTGGCCGTGCGTCGCTCGCCTCCACCGGGCCAGGCCACGCGTGCAGCCCCCGCGCAGTCGTGCGCAGCAGCGGCTAACTGCAGCGTTGTACAGGTCGGCCGAAAACGGTCCCTGGCCGCGCGCACAGGCCGCGCCGCAGGCCCCCGCCGCCGTGGCTGGCCCCCCCGTGGTGGGCGAACGCCGGCGACCCCCCTGGGTCCGTCGCTTCTCCTCCGGCACGACGTATAGGCGATTCGTGCATTTCGTACGGATTCCCGCTGTGACGCGCGCGAAATCAAGTCCATTTTGGCGCCCCGTCGTAGCAACTTCGCACGCGATTTCCAAAAAATTCGATCGTTGGATTGGCAATTTCTTTGCTCCGTCACAATCTCGGTATATCCATATTCACTCCTGTCAATTTTTGTCCGTTAATTATATCGTTTGATACATCAAAACTGGCCACAAAGTTGACCGTTTAAATTGTATAAAATTTGGACAGTTTCGCGGAGCCAACTTCGTCCGCTTGTACCTCCTCCACCGCAGCTCCTTTTGGCGTGCTACTAGTTCCTGTGTGAAGCTGGTATAACCCTATTACTACCCCTCCAGTTTTGTTTTATTGTGAGCTTGTTTGATTGGTTGAATTCGACGCCAAATTTGACCGTCCGAATTCATAATTTCCAACTTGTAAAATTCTATTTTTGAACACGGGACTCCAGATTTCATTTCTGACACCACCAGTAGACCCGTGGCGTCGTTCTGGCATCTTTTCATATAAAATTTGTTTAGATTTGGAGGACGTGGGCCCTGGCACGTATTTCGGTGCAAAGTGGGTCCCACAGTCCGGGTCAACGGGACTTTTTGACGTCGGCTCATCGGAATCCAATTCCGGATATACCATTGAGTTCGTATCGTCATTCTGGACTCGTTGACATATAATTTGCTAAGTTTTAATGGATATTGGATCCGGTACGTATTTCGGTGCAAGTCGGATACCAATATCCGGGTCAACAGGTCATTTTGAGATCGGGTCAACGGAATCCAATTCTGGATATACCGTTGGGTTCGTATCGTCATTCTAGTTTCGTGGACATATAATTTGTTATGTTTTGTAGACTTGTTGTCACGACCCGCACCCGATTTTCGGACGCGAGCTCGTGAGCAAGCCAGCTACGTATCGAACGGACTCTAGCCCGACTCGAGTACGTATAAGCTGTCCAGCATAGGGTATCATGTCTAATCTAAACTATATCTCAATCCACATGAATCATATAAAACAAGAATAAACAAGTATGGGTCATGGTCTGCAGCCCATTAGCATCTTGTTCGATTAGACTCCAACAACGATATGAGTCTATAAATGAGCAGAGTATGTCATGGTACCGAATATAAAGCACGAAAAGATAATAAAGAAATATCACACGCAAATACCTGTGTCATACATCGCAATCCTCTACCATCCCGCTCTGCTAACTAACTCCATGCAGTCGCTAAACCTGAAGAGATCATCAGGTCCTCAGAGGACTAGCAAGATACATAATATACAAGCCAACATGTAACAGTAAAAAGAAGCAAGAAACAATCAAGGATATCCAATGAGACAAAATAAACCGAGACACAAGATCTAAACACGAGGATCCTAAGACACTGGCATGCCATACTAGAAATGGCTGGCTATAAACTGCAGTCAAAATAAGTACTCACAATCTATAATGTCTCAATCGCAGTCAAGGCAAGTACTCACAACCAAGACAGTAGCCAATCCTAGTATAAAATTCTATAGACCATAGTCAAGGTAAGTACTCATAATCTATAGAATGTCAAAGTCAAGTCCCACTCAAGTCATGTCAAGTCAAGTCAAGTGTTAATCAAGTCGAGAAAATAGTTGTGTAGGACTAGACGACTCTATCAAGTAATACGTATGAGACCATCACAGTGTAACAGGTAAAATATCATAACAGAAAAGGAACAACAAACTAGAAATATGTAAAGTAAAACCATAACAGGATGGGTGTACTAGACATGGAATGAAGCAATCACGCATGTAAGAAAAGAACCACAGCGAGATGATGAACATGCATATAAATTATACTGTACAAGTTGGCAAGGTATACTTGCCTGGTGGTCCTGAGCTGCGGGTATAGATCAAGTATCTGTATCGGGGTCCAAGTAACCTGTTGTTTATGAATTACAAGGTCAATAGAAGATATAAATCAACACCACTCCTATCTAATTATTTAGATTCCTAACAGGGTGACCTCTATACTTAGTGCCTCCTTAAGATGGGCTTGTTGGTCTCTACCCTAGGCAACTTCCAATCTCTTAATCATAACCTACAAGTGTGTCTACAAGTACCCATGTCAAGACTATTCCCTATATATGTAATATACCTATGTGTATATATATTTTTGATAAAACAGTGATGTCCTACTGTTTTGATAACAAGTAATACCCGAGTCCCATATCATCTCTTTTACAGTAACAATATAAAGCATTTGTAACTATATCCTTCTATGCATGTTCATCTACTAACTTAACACATTACCTACATGTAGGTTGCAGTGTAAGACTTTATGTGATAGCAGGGAGCTGTCACCAGTATCCTTTCCGATTCCAGTTGGTAAAGGGAAAGGAACTAACATATCAAGACACTCCTTCTGCAGGATTGACTCTAAGAAGCCACCAAACTAATTTGATCTATAGTGATGCTAAACCGAGGTTTACTTCTGAACCTATATTCCAGCCTTAAGGTTTTAATCCAACATTCATCGATCCATGAGGTGTCTAATCAAAGCTAGTCAATCAAGGGGGATAGTCGATCCAGCTATAGCCTAACTAACCACATGACAACAAGACTTCGAGTTAATGCCAGCTGGGTAGGTACACAGTTTACGTGCTGTGAAGGGGTGAGATGAGTTCTGGTTCTGCCCCATAGCTTGTACAAATCAATTGATCTCTAGTATGGGTCAGGACACAAGCTCTCCTATAGGGGCTGAACACAAGTAGGGATTGCTATATCACTTGTTAAAGGAAACTAAACAGGGGTTAAAAGTGTGTGAACTTCTAAACGTAGGGGCCTATATACATACCTGTATATATACAATCAAGGTTGAGTGCCCTTAGTTCAAAGTTTGAACTATTGGATAGGCAAGGTGATACGTTAGTGGTGCAGGAGTCAGCATATCAAGGATGATAACCAATCTAGGTTGGTATAGGGTATGATGGACTGGCTGAACCCATTCACTTCATAGTCTGGTCCCAAGGCTCAATACAATAAAATTTATGATTGCTAACTATACTCAACCTGTATCTCAGTACAGTGTAGGTTCAAGAGGGTAAAAGGTTACCATATTTTCTAACTTACGAGTTTAGACTGGATAGGTTCTGAATCATGGTTTACCAAGTATCAAGTGTATCTTGATACAACCTGATACAAACTGGGAATCAGAGGTTGCATAATAGAGTGGGTATGAGGAGGCACAAGAACAACCTCGAGTATGGGTTGCCAAACAGTAATTAAGGTCCTTTGATTTGTAGGAGAACAAGTACTAACCTATGCCATTCTCTCGATTATCCATTGGACATGGATGGTCCTTGTTCCAGTCTTACCACCTCTTCCCTTACAACTACTTGAATATATCAAAGTCCAAATAACACCCATAATCTAGACTTCTCTGGTCATCACCCTTCTACACACAAGAGGGTCCCCTCTGCTACATTGGCTGATACTCAACTAAGATCTGAATTAAGGTTTAAAAGTGTCAATATAGTTCAAGACCTGTCTCTGAAACTATACTCCAGTGTTAAGGTTTAAACCAACATTCGATCGTCTTCAAAATGAATAGTCTAGGTCATTCAATCCTGGGAATTACTTGGTCTAAGTCCCAACTGGTAGATTCTGTGTGGACAGGTCTCCAGTGTACAGGATACAAAGTGCAAGAAGTTTCAATTGCATTGGCACCCCTTTTCACTTAAATCAAGAAAAAGCAGGCACATATATGTAACTTAAATTTACTCAATGGTCAAGTAATGAGCTTGTGGGGAGCCATTATACCATTTCATCATAATACATGTTCAAAACTAACACAAGGGTGAAACCAGTCCATATTTTCTACAACTCTAGTTCCCTCATGTGATAAGCCACAAGTCTAATAGGCTACTGTCCTGCAATCAAGGTCATGTTAGCCTGAATTGCTTACAGTCATCAGGTCAGAGTTTTAGAGAGGTTCAAGGCAGTTAATAAGTGCATATCATAATTGGAAGACTCCTCTAAGCATGATACCAACTCCACCCCAAGGTAGTTCAACTGATACCAAGCCACACACGTGGACTGCAACATAAATAAGGGTGAACTAAAATAGGTAAGTTCATCTAAGGTCTGTACACTCAACCTCCTGGTCAGGATGGCTAATCTAGCCTGCCAACCACTGTTCTGCAAGTTTATGGTTTTGCCACATGCTGGAATAACCTGAGAGGAAAATGATTGTAGGATACTATCAAAAGGATATGCGATGAACCCTCTCTAATATGTACTGAGGGATTGCGGGCAGGGTTTGGGTTAAAGTGTCATAACCAAGAGTGTTGTGTATGACGAAAGCAGGACATACCCGTTTACTTGTATGTACAGGAACTGGAATCCTATGTGCAGTAAGCTAAGATCTAATGTGGTATCTTGTGACGTCTAATGCACTAAGCTTTAACTCCCAATTTGTTTACAGGGTAAGGGTTCAACATTAAGGATAAGGCAGCTATAAGCTCCTACATGTTTAGGCAATGCTTGATTGCAGGGTGCGGTGTAACTTTAACCTCTTGTGTTTCATTCACAGTTACTTCTCTTGTATCCCTAGTTTGGGCATTAGGTCGAACATCTACCCCTCCCACCTTGGTGTTGATTTAAACATCGCTAACAAGACTAAGGATCGATTAATTCAATGGATTAAACCATGGTAGGGAGATGGTACCTGACAATGATCCGAACTGCAGTAGCCTCCCCGAATGGTTCTTCGATAGCAGAGCAGTAAATTAGACGGCAGGAAAAAATTAGGGTTCGTGGGGTTGGCCAGGTCGGCTGATCCTTCGAATTTATACTAGGTTTCGGAAATTGGTCGAGGGATAGACTCGAATCTCCTCATCCCTATCCGAGCAGGATTTGAAACCCAGCTCCCTCAAACATTCAAATTTGTTAGCCGTTTAAAATTTAAATGTGAACTTTACACTAAAGTCCCTACGGTTTGGTTATTTGGGAACCATACTTTTCAGTATAGGGAAAGTTTAGAAAAATCCTTCCTACTCTATTATTTACCAATTGGTTCATATACTACATAATAATTTTACACCTAGGTTATTAATATTACTATGCAATTGATTATTTAGAAAAATAATGATAAATTGGGAATTTCGGGACAGGGGGTTTCACTTGTTTTCTTGTACGTTTTTCGGTGCAAAACGGCTTCGACATGGACACCGTTTTGACCCAAAATTACATTTTTGCTCTTGTGTCCAAATTGGACCGATGGGTAGGCTATCCTAGCTAATTTGACCATTCTGGACACGTTTTCGATGTTTATTTCATCATCCGACAATGTTTGTAGATAGTTCCTCCATGTATTACCTTTTATTAATAATTAATTCTTATAATATTCGTATTTTGGGATTAGTACAACGAAACTGAGATCAGTCAATTCCAGTGATCTCACATCGCTGAAATTGACAAGATGGACACATGGATCACTGTAATAAGATTATTAACTTTACCATTGATCATCTTATCTCGATTTGCGTGTCGTAAGTTTCGACGTACAAATAATGAAGTATTCTTTATATCTTTAATAATTAGACTAGAATTGACCCCGTTTGACCAGAGTTGACCAGTTGACCAAAAATCAACGGTAAGTCAACACTTGACCTAGTTTGACTAGATTGTTGACCGGAGTTGACCTAGAGTTGATTTGACTTAGAAGAACCTAGAATACTATAGATTGCTTGTAGAGATTCATTTATTACAACTTGAACACCTTGTAACCTGTGTTGCTTTAAATAGGACTCTGTGGCTTCAGTTGGACCCTTTTACCTATCAGCTGTTCAGGTTATCAGGCGAGTACATTCTCTGATCTTTTCATACCTGTCTGGACTATATTCTTGCTCTAGATTACTTTACTTGATGCGGACACGTATCTTCACGGATTAGTACTATATGGATCCTTTCCTGAGATATTATCCCTCTACGGGTGCATCAGGTATTTTATGTTCATGTACTTTATCATGTGCATCAGGTACTCCTTGTACTCGTACTAGTTTATGTATTTACATGTTCTCATGTGCCTTCATGTACTATCATGTGCCTCATGTACTACTCATTACATGAGTTCACGTATCTTTAGCTGTATTCATGTGCCAATAACGTAACTTGAATGGATCCTTGTGTATTGATTAGGGCGGGGTGAGTAGAATTGGTTATGTGATCATTATCCCCAGTAGGTATTCATGTGCTTCTTAGTTGTATTCATGTGCTCCTAAGCCGTTTACATAACCATATTGTACTCTAAATCACTTAGCCACTTACAGTCTTTACTTATCATGTATTTACTTTCAGTTACAAAATATCTCCTATTTTCCCGTACTTTCTTTTCAGCATTTCCTGTATTTTACTCTATTGCATGCTTTATACTCTTAACCTGTTATGAACTGTTTTGAGAGATATGTGCTCGTTCCTGTCCTGACTGGACCTATTGACAAATTTTACATATAGCTTGGAGGTTGCCTACTAGCCTAGAGGAGACACAGTAGAGGTTGTGTAGATAGTTATTTCAGTTGTCTTGAGTTGTATTCACTTTATGGATTACTGTATTTTAAGCTTTGGGATATATTTCTGGGTTTGTGTATCTTAGACACTTAGACTTCTCTCTGATGTATCTCTTTCGGATTTCATGTTTTATCTATCCTTATCATGCTCTACCTTAGATGTGATTGAGACTGTATTGCTATGTCACCTCCATTCGGAGTGTATATACTATACATGTACCTTTATATTGTTAGATGTTTGACCTAGGACAGCGATCTACCGCCGACACTGCGACGTAGGCTGGACGTACCCACGTCTCGTGCCCTTAATCTAGGGTGCGGGTCGTGACACGTTTTTAGTGGTGGCCCATGCAGGTCGAGTTTGTGTAGTGATATTTGAACTAGAGTGCCACTACAGCCTGCAGTAGGATTAGGATATTTTTTTGAAGGTACTCAATCACAGTTTGGATCCCTTGAGAGATTTCTGGGATGACCTTGAGAATCTTATTTTAACTTCGATTTGAAAACTCTTCTTCACTTGATTTGATTTATCTTTACTTTCTGTTGTTGAATTTGATTTTGATGGATGATTGTTGAATTTTAAATCTTGCTGTTAGCTGTTGCATCCGAGTTTGTATTTATATGATTTGATTGATTTTTGTTCATTTTTGAATCTTGATGTTCGTTGATAAATTTAATTTTTGGGTATCCATTGTTAATTTAATTTAATTTTTGTCAAGATAAAATTATATGGGCTAGGTCATCTAAGTTATGGAATCTAGTCTTCTACAGTCATATTAGCCAGCATGGTGAGGACATATAGTCTGACTTGGATATATTTCTCGGGTGTGGGAATTTAAGGTTTTCGCAGCCAAGCTAGCGGCATCGCAAAATTTTTAAATACCATGACTCTAGAGGTATGTGCCTTAGTTGAGGACTTTGTGATTATCGTAGCCTTGCTTACTAGTATGACGAGGATTTAGAGCACCATGATTTTGGATAGACGCATATGATTATCAGATTGTACCTTAAATGCTTTTGAACATGTTTTCTCTATTTTTGTTTCAGTTATTCTCAAAAAAAAATTATTTTGTTTTGTTTCGCTTCTCATTGTTTAACTTAGGAGTAGCTTTAGCTGTTATTATAAACCTTGTGTGACTTCTTACTATGAATTTCTTCTTAATACAATGAATCGATGATTTGCTAGACTTTATCTTGGATTTGATATTATAGCTCTGGTTTCAAAATGGTTCATTCTTTTTAAAACAGATAAGCAGAACAGATTTTATCATTATTCCCTTCTTGCTATTATTCTCGTATTAAATAATAATATTAATAATAAAATTGTCTTGATTACATCAATCACCTACTTGCAATCTTGGTAGGAATCTAAATGTTGGTCTTGATAAAGAATTTGATTTGTATATTGGGACATGAGAATATATATATATAGTAGACACGGACCCTTGCCTGATACGTATGCATGCTACACCTTGATTTTCCACCTAACTAAATACATATTAGTATGTTGTTGATGTTTAAATTCTCAAAATCCCAATATTTCTGATACAATATCATAGACTGGTTCTCTGCTTTTTCCAGTTTAAATTCGTAATTCAAGTATAAATTTCATGTTAGTAGTTTTGTTTACATCACTGCACATGTATGTTATATACAGGGTTCCAACTCTTAAGGGAATTGGTTGAGTTTTGTGTTTGAATTTGTCAAATCTAAGGCTGTGTGCATATTAACCCTTAATACTGGATTTTAAATGTTAGTTTAATTTGTTGTTTTAAATGTAATATTTTGAGCTATATATATTGTGGTATATGGGGATATAAATTTAAGTTCATATTCTTACATGTTAGGTTGTAATAAATATTGGGTTGGTTTGATGTTCGAATTTCTCCAAAATCCTAAACTGAATACATGTTAACATTTTTACATTGATTTCAAATGGTTAGTTCAATTTCAGATTTAATGTGTAATATTGAACTGTATGCATAGCTAGATGTGTGGATAGTATGTTAGGGTTTCATTCTATCATGTTAGGACGTGTTAGGAGCATTGAGTTGGTTGTGATGTTTCAAACCCCTAAATTCTGAAACTGTATTATGTTAATATTACACTTGTTAAAATGTTAGCTTATTTTCAGATTTTGTATGTAAATGCTGAACTAAAACTGGATTTAACCTTTCAATACTAAGCTATAACCCTGAACAAGGACACACACACACCCTAACTTAGTATACACTGCCATGTAAACCTAACCCTTCCTCTCTATGTTATGTTCATATATCTATATAGGTATATATAGAATTTATGTATACATGTTATAATGTATATATATACATAACTAAACCTCTACCTCTTTATATAGATAAGTATATGGTTAGCTATGCATGTTATGAGTAAATATGTTGTGTATTGTAGATTGTTTAACCAATATGCCATGAGTAGTGTAACGGGATAGCAATTCTTTTGAAACCCAAATCCTCCTATACACTTCATGTATATTTCACACACACACATGCCTACTATCTAACCATATGAACATGTCCATATACACCCATACACACACAAACCACATAACATTTACATAATGCTAGCTTTTTTCTCTCTAACACACTCTATCTATATATATATATATATATATATATATATATATATATATATATATATATATATATTGTGATTGGATTTCCATGCAATTGACTTTCATTTTTTAACTTTTGATTTTGATTTTCTTTGAATAGTACCCCTTTATAGATAATTGGTAGTTATCTTTATTTTATTTTTGATAAGTACCAGTTTTCATATAAGATGGTGGATTGCCTTACAGTTTTGATGATTTGTTATTTCTGTGTCTTTTTCGGTTTAACACCCCTAATTGCTTGTGTGTTTTGATACCCTATGACCGTTTCGGTTAGCATGACTAGTATACCTAGATGAGACTTTCACTACCACCGTATGCCATGACCCTGTATGTTGTCCTTTTTAATCGTATGATTTGGTTAAGTTCTGGGATTTGATTGTGGGGGTTTGACCTGGAGGGAGTATGAACATTTTAATTTTGAGGACAAAATTTTTATAAGGTGGGTAGGATGTGAGCACCCTGAATTTCGGGTTGAAATTTTTTAAAATTTTCTGATTAATTTAGTTTCAATAAATAATTTATTCTGTTATTTATCTTTAAGTGTACTTTCCCGTGCCTTTGATATTTGGAGTGTCAGGGATGTTCAACTCTGGAAACCTTCTTCACGAGTTTTGTAGTGGACAGGATTACCTTCATGATGGTATATAATATCCCACTCAAACTAGTTCCCTTGTACTCTTTTTGCTTCGCAGAACTTCGGGTCGATTTAAACCATTTGATCATTAATTAATTTTCCCACTCTTTTCCTTGATCATTATTAGCACGTTATCGTGACTTTTAAATTGGGAGCACAAGACCAGTCATTTTCTTAAAACCAACTTCTCATGCATGATCTACTCGAGACGCACTTCACCCATCACCTTCGTGTCCCACTCAGACACGCCATTTTCTGCTCCATCTGCTTCGCACAACTTTCCTGACACGTGACCCGATTTTATTTCACCCCACGGTGTCACATTTATTTTCCAACTTGATTTATGGGTACCCTGTCGACCAAAACCTGTCAGCCCCAATTATGGACATGGCCCATATTGAGCCTACTACCCGCATGACACTTGTGTCCCATTTATTGGAATCCCCACTTGCTACTTATTTACCCATAATTATCAACACCTATTTTAATTCGATTATTTTGCCATGTCCGATTTTGATCCAACCCGGCTCCACTGAACCCAACCCAGCTTCATGTTTTCCACTCTCATGACGCCCTCATTTTTTCTTGCCCAAAAATAATATCAAATACTCATTCTACCTATTTTTATTATTTAATGGAAAATTCTATTGATTGTAAATCCCTAAGAATATTAATCCCCTATTAAATTCTACCCTTGATTTCCCTCCTAATTAATCCTAGCCCTTAAATCCCTACATGACAAACTCCCCAACACTATTAGCCACATGGCCGGCCCTAAAATTGAGGAGTACTTTTTCTTCCACTCTCTCTCTCTCATTAATTGTACACACACAACATTATTATCACCTCTTTCTCTCTCTCCCTTTCTAAAATATTTTTCCCACACATCACCACCACCAGCCTACATTGCCCGAGCCACCCCCTGGCCGGAGCTCGCCGTGGCCGAGCACGATCGGCCGTACCACCACCAGCAACCGCCGCACCATCCTCCTCCTTCCCTCCTCCTCTCCACCATTATCAATAGCACCACCACCAACGTCCACCTCCATCATCAACCGATTATCAGTCGCAGCCCGCCTCCGCCATGTACAGCGCCTGGCCGCGCGTCGCCCGCCTCCACCGGGCCAGGCCATGCGTGCAGCCCCCGCGCAGCCGTGCGCAGCAACGGCTAACTGCAGCGTTGCACAGGCCGGCCGGAAATGGTACCTGGCCGCGCGCGCAGGCCGCGCCGCCGGCCGCCGCCGTCGTGGCTGGCCTCCCCCACGGTGGGCGAACGCCGGCGACCCCTCCGGGTCCGCGCTTCTCCTCCGGCGCGGCGTATAGGCGATTCGTGCATTTCGCACGAATTCCCGCCGTGACGCGCGCGGAATCAAGTCCATTTTGGTGCCCCGTCGCAGCAACTTCGCGTACGATTTCCGAGAAATCCGACCGTTGGATCGACGATTTCTTCACTCCGTCACAATCTCGGTATATCCACCTTCACTCCTGTCAATTTTTGTCCGTTAATTTTATCGTTTGATACATCAAAACTGTCACGCCCCGCTCCCGTAGGAGCGATCGTCCTCGCTAAGGCGTGATGTCGCACAAGCCTAGATTGCGCTCGTGCAAGGCGAGTTCCATAATGGTCAATTTTAGCGGCTGCGACGGGGTCGTCGCCCAGAAGTCCCAAGCAGAGACATTGAATGATAGCAGCAAAAATTAAGAACAAAACACAAGTTATACAAATAAGCTCTTTATTGATATTGAAACAACGGTTACATTGTGGGCGCAAGGCCAAGATTACAATTCTCTCAAGCTCACTCTTCTCACATTACAAGTCACTCAGCTCTCTCTCATCTCTCAATTACAAGTCTTGAGCCGGCGGATGCTTCGGAAGGCGACGTCCATACATTATGTCCCGTATAAGTCTTTGATCCATGTGGCCGCACGCTTTGAATTGCTAAGGAAATCCATGCCTCGACGCATCCAAGCGAGCCCCGTGCCACGAGCTTCTACCTGTTCCTGCACATGTAAACTATGCGGGTGTCAGTACTCAACTGTACTGGTGGAATGAGCTCCTCGCCCACCCATACAAAACCAACACGTTTACTTTACTTTGTGCAATATAGTCCCTTCTTATCAATTGTCTTTCTAGTCTTGCCTTAGGATCAGTTTTATGACCGACGCCTTGCCTATTTTGTGTCTTTAGGCCATCCCGTGCTTGCAACAATAATGTCGACTCAAACAACGTTAACCTATCAAGTTGTGCTTGCCTTTCGGCCAAAATCAGAGACGCAACTACGCACGTAAGGCTCCATTCCCGTGTGACCGTGCTATAAATCCTTTGTGCCGTGCCTCGCAACTATGTGCGACTCAACCATATCGCCGCCTCGCGGCCCTTTGCTACTAAATCAACAACTGACCCAATCAAGACTTGGGGGTTAAGTGTCACTCGACCAACTTTGTCTTGCGGCCTTTCCTGACTTAGATTCAGGACAACTCACATCCAAACTATGCAACTTATATGCTGACAACATTAGACTCGACGCCATATCTCGTGCCGAAGCATGGTGTCTTCGTTGCAGCCAAATCTTAGGCCCAAACATTGTCTTCTGACCGAGCACGTATTCGACTCGACTCTTGATCCACTTCACCTAATACTCGACTCAGTCCAAAGGCATCTATGCGGATCGCCGCCCATGCCGACTCATCTATATGAGGTCACTAGCATAACAAGCTATACCTGGACACGTAGCTTGCGGTTGGCCGGGACCCTTCCAGCGCAAGGTAGCTAGCCCCCTGGAAGTCCCCGACTGATCCGGTGCTGTCGAGCCAGCACAGCTACCATCGTGTTTCCATTCTCGGCCGAAACGGTCCCATGGCCATGGATTGCCGTTACGGGGAAACTCTTCCTTGTCGACAAGTTGTCCAATGACCATGCAAGACCCTTCACTCAAACTGACGTCTCACACAGTCATTGTACTCTCAGTGTTATCATCTCTTTCAAACCAATATCCATTCTTTCTATCATTTGAGACCCCTCGACGACCCACAGTCGCGAGCATTCTTTCCATGTTACCATATCATTTCCTTCCACTCAATGCCTATTCGATAGTCCTTTCTCCAAAACTCACTCAATCAATCGTGGTTCATGCCTTAAACACTAAGTCCGTGCATCGTGCCTTAGGCCCATCGTGGAACTCGTAGGACCGTTCTTGGAATGACTTAGGTTGACCGCCATCACTTAGCCTAACTTCACCAAGCCTACAACTTGACTCAAGGGACGAGCAAAGGCTATGCCAAGCCTTGTATCATGGTAGCGTGCATGCTTTATCGAGCATTTACGCGGGCGACGCCTATGACTTAGGCTAATTCACAGTTTTGTGTCGAAGACCAACTTTCCTTCTCCCAAGCCACGGGACGAAGGACCGAGTGTCATTTTCAAAGCACGCCGTGCACCAACTCTAAGCCGACCGTTGGACCTTTCCATATTCTATCTCAATTCGACCCGTCGGGATTTCTCCCTTTAGATATGTGGATTCATCTCTTTTATTATTAAGCCTACTTGTGCAAGTTGAAAACATACGATTTATTATGTTAAGGCAAAGATGAGGCGAGTTCACCGAAACTACCCCACCTGAGCGAGCGGTCGCCTCGACCGAGCGATGTCTCCGAGTAGCCGTTGTAAGGCTAAGTCCGAACGCCGTTGGAGTTCCTATTCCTCCGATTGACTGAGCGGGACGGGGCACTACATCATACACCACTCAGAAAAAGTTTCATCCTCGAAACTAACTGAGTATACTTATGGACTTATCACTCGAACGTTCAACGACTCTCGTGCACACTTCTCCTATGCGTTTCCCTCAAATCCGAGCCACGCTCGTGCTACCCACAATCTTTTCTTCAAAACTTACGATCTTAAAATCCTCGATACTTCCCCGTTCCTCAAGTCTCACTTGAATTCAACGTATCACTTAGTATGGATCGTGCACATATCTTAGGCGTCCCCAAAATACATGCATTTCAACCAAGCCTCGTGATAGCGAATCCCGCCATCACCACTCGAGTCGGATCGTGCATGCATTCAGGCGTCCTTGATATACATGCATGTCAACCAAGCCTCATGAGTGGTGCCTCCACCATTCCTATCGCTCCATACCGGAACGTCTGTCTAACCGCTAGGCTATATCTTTCCGTCAGTATTGGAATCATAGTTCATAAACAACGATATCAACACTGACCCCATCCTAAGGTCAAACCAAGTTGATAGTACGGGTTATCTACCCAAGCTCGCATCACTCCGATTTCTAAACATCGAACATCGATTTCCTATGCACATCCCAATATTTCGTCGCACGGGGTCCGAGTCATTCAGCAAAGCCATCCTACGATAATTTACGTTCAACCAATCCTTGACAAGAACATATCGCTCGTTCATCAAGCCATTTGGTATCGTCTATCCCTTCAAACACGTTCGATATAGTTCGCCTATCAATCCTTCTCAATTCAAGCACGCTATGACACAATTTAGTCGCTAACCAAAATTTCACATTCCACATTCCTAAGTCATATATTCCAATTCATGCAACCGATCACAAGGTCGTCTAGCTTAACAATATGTTGCGCCCCGATCTCATGCGAGTTAGATTATCCATGGTGGGCACGAATCACCATGCACGCTCCCGCGGGATAATTATCCTCATCAGGACGTAACTCTTGTTTTGTGTCTTAGACTAATTCATTCTCGATGTGCGGATTGGACCTACTCAATCCTCAAGTTTATTTCATTCATCAATCGCAAGTCCTAACATCCTCGAATTCTCTTTCGCATCAAACCGACAAGTCGAGACAATCAACGTTGCCCCGTCCTGATTTTCTGAGTTCGAACATTCCCGTGACATGAATCACCATGTCAGCGCTCACGCGGAACGATCGCCCCAAATCCGACGCAACGCATGTGCGAGGCTAGAGTTGCGCTTGCGCAAGACAAGAATGTCAACGCTGTGGTTATCTGCGTAACCCTCAAGACACAATCATTTTCATCCAACATTCATCTAAATCAAAATCCAAAGCATAGCATCCAATCGAACAATAACACTTGCACGATCGTCTTTTGCCGAGTCAGAGTACCCCCGAGTTATCATATATCGATCTTTGATACGCCTCAATACCATCAACGATATGCGTAACCTGGCGATCTTCCTTTGCAACCAAATTTCAAGTCGTGCGAATGATGCTATCATCCGATTGGATAATCTCCTCGACATTCAAATTCAAGTTCGATCATTATCCCTCGAATCATTCACAATATTGATTTTCCTCAAACCAAATTCACGTATCGTTCATCCATTTATCTTAAGTCATCGACCAACGTATTTCCTCAATTTGTATCATTCCTTTATCAATCGATCGACATCCCTGAGGCTATCGCATACACCACTCAAGGATGAAGTCATTCAACAAATTCTCAACTTATCATTCGAATCAAAATCAACTTTTTTGAATCCCGTTCGAACCATTCCTCTAATTCCAAGCACGCTCATCTATATCGCATCGACGATATCGCCGTTCGATAGCACCCCTATCGATAGTCATCTCAATTTAATCAATCGAGTTCAACTCATTTGTCACGACCTGCACCCGTTTTTTTTTAAAATGGATACAAGACGTGTCCAAGCCAGCCTACGCCGCAGTGTCGGCGGTAGAACGCTGTCACGGCCATGAAGATCAAGATCACAAATAATGCTCATTCACATAATTAATTTAACTTACAATGATCACAAGTTTTACATTTGTAGAAAATATAAACTTGTACAAATAAATGATTGACTACAACTCAACTATCTAACTAGTCTCTAGGCTTTTTTCTGCAAGTGTTCCCGTCACTCCCCAAGCTAAGTGAATCTATGGCTAACCTGAAAATGTTGGTTTCCAGTCAGGAATGGAACGAGCACAATTCACTGAATGCAATTTCAAATAAAGAAGATGAATATAAAACAAAGGTTAGACATCAATTATGAGTTTTGAAAATAAACAGGAAATACAGAAAACTAATAGTAAATAAATAGACACAACAGACTTTCCCCAACTGCTAGAAGTACCTTTGATATGTGATCGGTCTCGGGACAATTATGCGACACGGTCTACACGGTCTAAAGTTACACGGTCTACAGTTACACAGTCTACAGTTACACGGTCTACAGTTACATGGTCTACAGAAAATATTGCAGTAAAGAAATACTATCTACAAAATAATAGTCACGATCTACACAGTTTAAATGCAGTAATAATCACGATCTACACTGTCTACTTTGCAATAAATAAAACACTATCTACACTGTCTACAAGAAATAAATGCAACACGGTCTACACGGTCTACAAGAAATAAATGCAACACGGTCTACACGGTCTACACGGTCTAAGGTCAGATCACACATCCTTGGTACTTCTCATTCCTGACTCAACAGTTTATAATAGAAAATAATCACATAACCAATGACTAATCAATGAAATGTAGTAAGGATCAATATCGCAATGCAAACAATAAACTGTACTCGCCTGTGGTCCTCTGCTGGTGAAACCGACAATCTGAACTATTCAATGTGCCATAATAGTCAAAACCCGTACAATAGTCCCCGAAAGCTGAAATAAACATTACCATTATTTTCAGAATAGTCAAATTAGCTAGAATTGCCTGTCCTTAAGTTCAATTCTGGATATAGGGGCAAAACGGTAATTTCGGGTCAAAACGGTGTCCGCCGTTGGACCCGCTTTGCACCGAAATGCGTGCCAGGGTCAACGGTCTCTAAAGTCGTCAAACTACATGTCTATGGATCCAGTTTTCCGATACGAACCCAACCGTATGTCCAAAGTTGGATTCCGGCGGGCCGTGCACAAAATCGCCCGTTGAGTGGGACCGTAGGGCCCGCAAAACGGTGATTTTATCAACGGTCTCAGAATCGGACCAAACTTGGCATACAGGACTAGAAAAATGATACGGTTCTGTTGGCACAAGTTTTGTCTAGATCTGACGAGCGTGCACAAAGTAATTGAAGAATTTGCAAAGTGCACGATACGGTGAATTTCGACGGATACGCATCAAATTCGTCGCGCACACGCGACCAATTTGAATTCCGCCAAAGCCCACACGACCACGAAGCTGTTACGTACCTTTCGATACTTACGGTGCGCGACCATGTCGCCCGGAATGGCGGGACATACGTCGCGTGGATGTTTTTTTTTAGTTTTTAAACAGATTTTTGTCAAACTTTGGGATCTAATTTCTCTGCGTGTAGTCGATGAAATCGGGTTCTACGAATTAGGTCGTAAAGCCCTATATGTTGTCTAAAAGTGTCTTTAATTAGATTTCCAAAATCGTTCATAATCTGGGAGAAAACTGGCAGGAAAATAGGGTAATGGATCTACTAAACTGTTCTGCTTTCGAACAGTTAAATGATGGATTTCACGTCGAGTTCTTGGTCGCTCGACGAGTTTACGACGAATTCCCCTTTGAAGGGTTCGAAGAGGGTTATATGAGGTTTCTCTAGGAACTTATGAAATCAAAAATGATGGAGAAAATATGAAGAATTTAGGTCGAGAAGTTACCCCGTTTGCTGTCGATAAAACAGAGTGTTACTCTGTTCTGGTCGGCCACAGCCCCCATCGGCAGCGCTCCGGCGCTTATCACGGTAGGGCGGCGCGCGCGGTGGCCCTGGCGGTGCGCGCGCACACGTGGGTGTGCGCCCAGGGAAGGGGGTCGGGACGCACTTGAACCGTTCGAGGTATTCTGGAACGTCGTCCTGGTCGACGGTGGCAACGTCCCCGCGGAGGGATCCGACGTAGTTGACCTCCATGTCATCGTGGAGGCTGACTTCAAGCTTCAGGAGGATGGAGTCGTCGTCCTTAGTGAAGTTTCAGTCGTGGCCATTGAGGCTCGGTGCTCACGTCGGTTCCAATGGTATCGTCGAACCCGTCGATAACCCGAAGCGTGTTTGGTGATGGGGGCGCTGAGTCGTTGGGAGCTAGGATGGCTACCGGACGACCGGGAAGCGCGCGGCACAGCATCAGCTACCAATGTTTCCAGGGAAGGCATAGGAAGGTTTTCTATCTTCCTATTTAAATGTAATATATGAAGGGATGGGGCCAAGGATATCATATATTAATAGATGGGTGGAACCAAGGAGAGTTGGTGATAAAGCTGAGGTGTTCGGCTGTGTTGATTAGGATATGGCTTCCTATATTAAGTCAAAACTCCTAACTAGATAAGATTTTAGGATTTGTATTAGGTAAATCCTTTCCCCAATTTAATTCAAAATAATTATTTAAAACAAAACTCATCTAATCACTTCATATAAATAATATTTTAAATTTATATATACATATACTCGATAATATTAATTTATTTAAATCTTAATCGAAAATTTGATTACTACAATAATTTCTAAATAACATTCAATTTAATCATATAAATACAAATCAAGAATATTAATTCTTATTTTAAAGCATATAATTACAAATCAATCTAACTTGAAGTTTCCTCATAATAGGAATTGGAAATAATATCTAAATATTATCAAATGGTATTTCTAACAGAAATCATAAAATTAATTCTTTAAAATAAATGATAGTAATCTACCAAATACTTTTCTAGTATAAATATCAAAATTTAATAAATATTAGTTGATACAACAATTCCAGAATATATATTTTTTTCTATAAATACAAAAATTGTTTAATAACTTGACAAACTCTTCCGTCAATCAAAATATCTTTAATCGAATTTTAAAATGAAAGTTATTTTCTATTCAGAAATATTTAAAGCTAGAAATAAATAAATAAATAATAAAATTCAAGATTCGGGAAGAGGGGTTACAAATCTACCCACCTTAAAAATAAATTCGTCCTCGAATTTGAGGACTACCAAGATAGACAGGCTTGATTGCTTGGTGAAGAGGTAGGAAAAATGGTAAGAAGCATTGATCAATTAGATATACCGAAAAGTTCCTCAACTAGAAGGTTGATCAGCTATGGTGAAAATAAGAGGAGTAGACAGACATGACTTGTGGTTTGAATCTTGGCTACGGTCTTGAATTCAAAATGCTCTACACCGTTCAAAAATTCGACACTAAAGGTAGCAATGACCCCAAAGCTAATTCGTCCAACGAAGACTCTACCCACCTTAGAAATTTCTTCTTCAAAATTCTAATTCATAACTATTCCTTTAAGTTCAACAAGAAAGTCTACCTTAACCTAAATCCTCTTAAATTTAATCCTTCGAAAATAGTTTATATCCTCCTCCTAGACATTTGTAACTACATAACTCCGAGGACTTCTACCCGCCTTTGGTCACACTACTCCCTCAAATCTCATGTCACTAAAACTTTACAATCTTCCAACTAATTGCTAAAATTGCTACCAATAGATATATATACTGCTTATGGCCACTATAATTCTCTCCTATTTATCGAACAACCTGAAATCTAACAAGCCATAATTTACCAAGTAGCTAATAGATATTGGTAAATTCTAATAATCATGACCTTTCATCGTTCCGAAATAGGAAGAACAGGAAGATAAGGAAGAATAATCAGGAGCAAGTGTGACTTTCCAGTACGGTAGAGAGTATCCAATGATGCGGATAGAAAGAAGGTTTACGAACCATAGACTTGTTTGCTAGATTGGGCTACTCTAGTCCAGTTACCTGCTAAGTCAAGAACCCTTCGTTTCTTAGAGGGGCTTGCAATCCGTGAAATAGAGAAGTTCTGTTCTCAAAATTCTGAACAGGTTCCGTAATAGAACGAAATTTGAGAAATCAAGATTGTGATCTTTCCCGCGGTTATTTAAACACAAGAGCAAGGGATGCAAATGCAATACAAGGTCATATCGCGACTTCCAAGTAAATGGAATAATGGTTACGAATGACACCACATTCCAAGAGGTGGAGATTACCTAATAGGTATAGGGACCTATTTTCAAATAGTTCGATTTTTATATATATCTATTCCAAAAATGGTGATTTGTATGGATGGGTTTTACTGGGTTTCTGATTGGACATCAATCGTTGATTGGATGAACCCCGAATTTCAGTTTCTACAGAAAGGTCAAGATCCCTATGATTACACTACTTCTACTAGGTTAGGGTAACCTAGAATAGGTTTCCACCCGAGGGGTCGAGCTAGTTGCCAGTCTGGTTGGTTAGCTAGGCCCCTAGAGTCCAAAAATGCGTCTTCCATGACTTTTGTGTTTTAGTAGCACGAGAAGGCACAATTGAGTGGCACACTGGTGACATGTGCGTAGTGGCTTCGAGTAGATCACCACCATATATTGGGTCGAATGAATTGAGTCAAGGTTGAGTCTCTAATTGTAATTGGAAAGTTTATCGGTATTATGGTAAGGGTTACAGCTAGTCCTTTTTACCTGAAAGTTGTACCATAAAAATAGAGTATAAGGGGACGTGTTTGAGTGGGACATGGTATACCTAGATGAAGGTGGGCTCGTCTAGATCTTGCATATGCAGTTTGTTGGAAGGTAACAGCTGGTCTCGTGCTCCAAATATTAATAACACGGTCGGGAACACAAAATGATCTAAATGGAAAGTGGGAGTCCATGGGGCACTAATCATCATCCTATGGAAGTTACTCTAATCAATTAAAAATCCTCGTATATCCCAAAAATTTTGAAGGCTTACCGTCTACCCACCTTAGAAGTTAGGACATGGTTTTAGGAATATTGAGGTTAGAAGAATCTCAAAGTCCGGATACTGAACCTCGACTCTTTGCTAATAGGGAATAAGGTACGGCGTATCGGGATACGGTAGATATAGTCAAGTCAAGGTTCGTTCCTCAAAAATGCAATACGAGTGTGTATAATGACACATGGTCGATAAAATCGAATGACCTACTCGTCTCCAGTATTCAAGAGTTATCGACGGGGTAACCAACTCTAAGGCACATCATTTGAAAAAATTTCTAACAACTGAGTCGTGAATCTCTACACGGTTCAAGCCTGCCAGACTATTGTCACAAGAGCTGTAGTGATCATATATTGTTGTTGACCACTGGTAGATCATAGTATGACAGGGTATTTAAGCTATGGTATTGGTTAAGCTAGTGACTGTAGTGTTCCAACACTATTTAGGTCTTAATAATAAATTTACATAACTAGGGTAATATTTATTGGAAACCAATCTCGGAATGAGTATCTACCATAGTCACGGTACTGATTGTCCTTACCCTTGTCTATTCATCTCAGGTCTAAACTGTGGGCTTTGGTCGAGGGACGGTTGAGTCAAGGCATAAGGGTTTAAAGTAAAGGCAATATTCAAGAAAATATTTAGAGACACAATGAATTGTTTCTTGAGAATAGATAGTCTCCTGGGTTGGCATTACGACTAAAGGTAAAACCCTAATCATTCACAAATTCAGATTGCTTGAAAGTCCCGATAACAGTTTGAGAGGAGAACGAGTAACTCAATCCTATGGCTGGCTGACGATAACTACCCTTGTGTATACAACTACCATAGTCATAGGGATACGCAGTATCTCTCTACCAATGACGAGCTTCTGTCTTTCCAAATCAGTGAAAGACAAAACAATAAAGAGTTCAAAAAGATGTTACTGAACACAATCATGTGATTCAAGGGCGAACGTATAATTCAAGAGGAATTGTCAAGCAGTCGCAGATGAGATCCTAGATACCTATATATCTCCATCCACGTAGTGTAATTAAACGAAGAGCGAATCAAATGCATCATGGTTGATCAGATCATAATACCCTGATTCTGATTAGACAATAAGTTAGCAGGCGTCCCCACTAAACATATGCCTCGAATCAAGCTCGAGAACAAGGTGAGCTTGCAAAACTAAGCTGTAACAGCAGCGTTTGTTAAGATAGTCGAATACAATTATACGAGGGTTTTGAAAGAAAGCACAAGTAGTTCGAGTTTTGCGAGAACAAACCTTATCCGATGTTCTTGCTTATACCGTCTTCCCACTATCTTCTTATCCTTAAGGCCTTGGTCGACTAATAGTTTTATGGACTTCTGAATTCTATATTCTAGGTGAACCTATTAGTGTCAGTTAATTCTCTCGTCAATAGGGCACAAGGACCGCGGAATGCTAGGTTGGGAGGCATGCTACTCAACTTGCAGAACTTCCACTAATATTGGCTTTGGATCTCAAGGAACGTACAGGGCATTTTCCTATCCTCCATTGTATCCTAAACTTGTAATCACGTCTGAAGTTATTTCACCGAGGACTACGCCTCGCCCGTATACTCGGGCTGTGGTAAACCCTTGGTTTCGTAACTCAAATATGATACGAAGTCAAACACTTCTTAACCCTATCCAATATTGACTCAAGGGTAATGGCGATCAAAGAGAGGACCACTAGCCATAGTTTTGGCAATATCCCATCACCTATATTTTTTTAAACTAATTTCACCTCTAGGGGTTGTGTCTCGCCAGCGCACTACTAGCTGCAGTGATTCCCTAGTCTCCAAAATTTAAATAAATGACGACAGTGCGCTGCTGCCATGCCAGTATGAGTTAACTAATATTCTCGTAACTATATCTGTAATTAAATTCCTGAGCTTCTAGAGATTCAAACAAGTTGACTATGAAATAAGACATAAATATTTGTCCTATCAGTCACAATCTTTAAAATAACAGATTGCACATGGAGGAATAAACTGAAGACAAAGAACTACAAACATTCTGGTATCTCTTTCACGTGTATTCGAACCATAGGAGAAAAATTTTGGATCAGTCTACCTCGAGATTTGCATTTGAATAACCGAATCAGGAATTATAAACTATTCCCTTACGGCAAAATAGGATTTTAATTGGGCAATTCAGACTAAGATATGGTGACGATATCCAAGGAGGCAAGAGAATGAATTGAATAATCTATTAAGGCTAGATCATTAATTCTATGAAGCCCTGCCTTACCAAAGGAATAAACTATCCAAATTGGGTTACATCGTCGTATCAAGAGATAATAATGTAACTATGGGGATCTGACAAGGTATCAAAATTAATAACCCTCATCCTAAATTGCATGGCCTAGACTACCCATCGGTAAATTTGTATAAGGGACTCCTAGTCCTAGTCATTCACTTAAATAAAATTAATCTTAATTCGTGAATGAGCATTTCCTTGCCGCAGGCTCGTAATAGTACAACTAATCTTAAGTACCATCACGAGTTCGCGTGATTTGCGAAGACTGACCTGCATGGGCTACCACAAAAACTTGTCACGACCCACACCCATTTTTTTTTAAAACGGATACAAGACGTGTCCAAGCCAGCCTACGCCGCAGTGTCGGCGGTAGAACGCTGTCACGGCCATGAAGATCAAGATCACAAATAATGCTCATTCACATAATTAATTTAACTTACAATGATCACAAGTTTTACATTTGTAGAAAATATAAACTTGTACAAATAAATGAATGACTACAACTCAACTATCTAACTAGTCTCTAGGCTTTTGTCTGCAAGTGTTCCCGTCACTCCCCAAGCTAAGTGAATCCACGGCTAACCTGAAAATGTTGGTTTCCAGTCAGGAATGGAACGAGCACAATTCACTGAATGCAATTTCAAATAAAGAAGATGACTATAAAATAAAGGTTAGACATCAATTATGAGTTTTGAAAATAAACAGAAAATACAGAAAACCAATAGTAAATAAATAGACACAACAGACTTTCCCCAACTGCTAGAAGTATCTTTGATATGTGATCGGTCTCGGGACAATTATGCGACACGGTCTACACGGTCTAAAGTTACACAGTCTACAGTTATACGGTCTACAGTTACACGGTCTACAGTTACACGGTCTACATAAAATATTGCAGTAAAGAAACACTGTCTACAAAATAATAGTCACGATCTACACAGTTAAAATGCAGTAATAATCACGATCTACACTGTCTACTTTGCAATAAATAAAACACTGTCTACACTATCTATAAGAAATAAATGCAATACGGCCTACACGGTCTACAAGAAATAAATGTAACACGGTCTACACGGTCTAAGGTCAGATCACACATCCTTGGTACTTCTCATTCCCGACTCAACAATTTATAATAGAAAATAATCACATAACCAATGACTAATCAATGAAATATAGTAAGGATCAATATCGAAATGCAAATAATAAATTGTACTCGCCTGTGGTCCTCTGCTGGTGAAACCGACAGTCTGAACTACTCAATGTGCCACACTAGTCAAAACTCGTACAACAGTCCCCGAAAGCTGAAATAAACATTACCATTATTTTCAAAATAGTCAAATTAGCTAGGATTGCCTGTCCGTAAGTCCAATTCTGGATACAGGGGCAAAACGGTAATTTCGGGTCAAAACGGTATCCGCCGTTGGACCCACTTTGCACCGAAATGCGTACCAGGGTCAACGGTTTCTAAAGTCGTCAAACTATATGTCTACGGATCCAATTTTTCAATACGAACCCAACCGTATGTCCAGAGTTGGATTCCGACGGACCGTGCACAAAATCGCCCGTTGAGTGGGACCGTGGGGCCCGCAAAACGATGATTTTATCAACGGTCTCAGAATCGGACCAAACTTGGCATACAGGACCAGAAAAATGATACGATTCTGTTGGCATAAGTTTCATCTCTATCTGACGAGCGTGCACAAAGTAATTGAAGAATTTGCAAAGTGCACGATACGGTGAATTTCGACGGATACGCATCAAATTTGTCGCGCACACGCGACCAATTTGAATTCCGCCAAAGCCCACACGACCACGAAGCTGTTACGCACCTTTCAATACTTACGGTGCGCGACCACGTCGCCCGAAATGGCGGGACGCACGTCGCGTGGATGTTTTTTTTTCTAGTTTTTAAACAAATTTTTGTCAAACTTTGGGATCCGATTTCTTCGCGTGTAGTCGATGAAATCGGGTTCTACAAATTGGGTCATGAAGCCCTATATGTTGTCTAAAAGTGTCTTCAATTAGATTTCCAAAATCGTTCATAATCTGGGAAGAAACTGGCCGGAAAATAGGGTAATGGATCTACTAAACTGTTCTGCTTTCGAACAGTTAAATGATGGATTTTACGTCGAGTTCTTGGTCGCTCGACGAGTTTAAGACGAATTCCCCTTTGAAGGGTTCGAAGAGGGTTATATGAGGTTTCTTTAGGAACTTACGAAATCGAAAATGATGGAGAAAATATGAAGAATTTAGGTCGAGAAGTTACCTCGTTTGCTGTCGATAAAACAGAGTGTTACTCAGTTCTGGTCGGCCGCAGCACCCATCGGCAGCGCTCCGGCGCTTATCACGGCAGGGCGGCGCGCGCGGTGGCCCTGGCGGCGCACGCGCACACGTGGGTGTGCGCCCAGGAAAGGGGGTCGGGACGCACTTGAACCGTTCGAGGTATTCTGGAACGTCGTCCTAGTCGACGATGGCAACGTCCCCACGGAGGGATCCGACGTAGTTGACCTCCATGTCGTCGTGGAGGCTGACTTCAAGCTTCAGGAGGATGGAGTCGTCGTCCTTAGAGAAGTTTCAGTCGTGGCCATTGAGGCTCGGTGCTCACGTCGGTTCCAATGGTATCGTCGAACCCGTCGATAACCCGAAGCGTGTTTGGTGATGGGGGCGCTGAGTCGTTGGAAGCTAGGATGGCTACCAGACGACCGGGAAGCGCGCGGCACAGCATCAGCTACCAATGTTTCCAGGGAAGGCATAGGAAGGTTTTCTATCTTCCTATTTAAATGTAATATATGAAGGGATGGGACCAAGGATATCATATATTAATAGATGGGTGGAACCAAGGAGAGTTGGTGATAAAGCTGAGGTGTTCAGCTGTGTTGATTAGGATAGGGCTTCCTATATTAAGTCAAAACTCCTAACTAGATAAGATTTTAGGATTTGTATTAGGTAAATCCTTTCCCCAATTTAATTCAAAATAATTATTTAAAACAAAACTCATCTAATCACTTCATATAAATAATATTTTAAATTTATATATACATATACTCGATAATATTAATTTATTTAAATCTTAATCAAAAATTTGATTACTACAATAATTTCTAAATAACATTCAATTTAATCATATAAATACAAATCAAGAATATTAATTCTTATTTTAAAGCATATAATTACAAATCAATCTAACTTGAAGTTTCCTCATAATAGGAATTGGAAATAATATCTAAATATTATCAAATGGTATTTCTAACAGAAATCATAACATTAATTCTTTAAAATAATTGATAGTAATCTACCAAATACTTTTCTAGTATAAATATCAAAATTTAATAAATATTAGTTGATACAACAATTCCAGAATATATTTTTTTTTCTATAAATACAAAAATTGTTTAATAACTTGACAAACTCTTCCGTCAATCAAAATATCTTTAATCGAATTTTAAAATGAAAGTTATTTTCTATTCAGAAATATTTAAAGCTAGAAATAAATAAATAAATAAATAATAAAATTCAAGATTCGGGAAGAGGGGTTACATCATTCTTGTTCGACACTATTTAATTCCCGCACTCGACTTTTCTAAGGTCGACGCAACTTTTGGTGTATATGCCCAGCACGACTTAGCCAACCGTGCTTACGTGAACCATCTTTTTGTTTTGTTGTCAAAAACTGTTCTCCTATATTTTGCAAAATAGATAGACTTATTGTATGGACATCCCGTGGGACATTTGAGAGAGAGCGAACCAACGATATCAACTTACGGAAGCAACAGAGTTTGCAAAAATAACGAGTTAAAGAATTCAATCGGTAGTCCAAGGACGTAAAGCCGTGCTCTGATACCATTATGTCACGCCCCGCTCCCGTAGGAGCGATCGTCCTCGCTAACGCGTGATGCCGCACAAGCCTAGATTGTGCTCGTACAAGGCGGGTTCCATAACGGCCGATTTTAGCGGCTGCGACGGGGTCGTCGCACAGAAGTCCCAAGCAGAGACATTGAATGATAGCAGCAAAAATTAAGAACAAAATATAAGTTATACAAAGAAGCTCTTTATTGATATTGAAACAACGGTTACATTGTGGGCGCAAGGCCAAGATTACAATTCTCTCAAGCTCACTCTTCTCACATTACAAGTTACTCAGCTCTCTCTCATCTCTCAATTACAAGTCTTGAGCCGGCGGAAGCTTCGGAAGGCGACGTCCATACATTATGTCCCGTAGAAGTCTTTGATCCATGCGGCCGCACGCTTCGAATTTCCAAGGAACTCCATGCCTCGACGCATCCAAGCGAGCCCCACGCCACGAGCTTCTACCTGTGCCTGCACATGTAAACTATGTGGGTGTCAGTACTCAACTGTATTGGTGGAATGAGCTCCTCGCCCACCCATACAAAACCAACATATTTACTTTACTTTGTGCAACATAGTCCCTTCTTATCAATTGTGTTTCTAGTCTTGCCTTAGGATCAGTTTTATGACCGACGCCTTGCCTATTTTGTGTCTTTAGGCTATCCCGTGCTTACAACAACAATGTCGACTCAAACAACGTTAACCTATCAAGTCGTGCTTGCCTTTTGGCCAAAATCAGAGATACAACTACGCACGTAAGGCTCCATTCCTTTGTGACCGTGCTATAAATCCTTTGTGCCGTGCCTCGCAACTATGTGCGACTCAACCATATCGTCGCCTCGCGGTCCTTTGCTTCTAAATCAACAACTGACCCAATCAAGACTTGGGGGTTAAGTGTCACTCGACCAACTTTGTCTTGCGGCCTTTCCTGACTTAGACTCAGGACAACACACATCCAAACTATGCAACTTATATGCTGACAACATTAGACTCGACGCCACATCTCGTACCGAAGCACGGTGTCTTCGTTGCAGCCAAATCTTAGGCCCAAACATTATCTTCTGACCGAGCACGCATTCGACTCGACTCTTGATCCACTTCACCTAATACTCGACTCAGTCCAAAGGCATCTACGCGGATCGCCGCCCATACAGACTCATCTATATGAGGTCACTAGCATAACAAGCTATACCTGGACACGTAGCTTGCGGTCGGCCGGGACCCTTCCAGCGTAAGGTAGCTAGCCCCCTGGAAGTCCCCGACTGACCCGGTGCTGTCTGTCACGCCCCGACCCGAAATCACCCGAATCATCGTCCTCGTAGGGGGCGTGATGCCGCACGAGCCTGGAGTTGTGCTCGTGCAAGGCAAGATGACAAGTTCTCAAATGGTTATCTTTTGATTCGATATTAACAACGAAAGGAAAACAGAGTATACGAAACAATTCTCTTTATTGATATTTGAAACTGAGATTACAATGGCTTTCGATAGCCTAACGATATATGCCAGATTGGCTACAACACTCAGGTTCTTCCTTGCCCACAAAGGATTTCACCGTTCCATACATCATGCCGTCTATATCTCGGCCGCATCAATCCAGTTGCGTAGTCCGAGCGTCAATGCGATCGCACACTTCAATGTGCTTCGGCATTCCAAGCCTCAACACGTTCAAGCAATGCTTCGCCGCGAGCCATCCATTTCCTGTACCCTACATGAAGCTGGTGGGGGATCAGTACGTTCGTCCTCGCCTGTACTGAAGTAAAGATCATCTTTCCAAACCGACATTTGTAATATTTATGTTGAATCATGCAACTTAGCTTATGATCTTGCTATGTTCTCCTTAGGGTCAATTTTATGGCATATTCGAAAGCGTAAAGCATGTTATCATAGCAGCATGTTATCGAATTGAATAGGCAAGCAAACAAGCAATCTCGTGTTTGATTCGTGGCGCGACTTACCAAGTCGACGCACTCGCCCTTGCACCGATGCAAGGTGAATACGCCGTGTTTCTTCCCTGTCTTGTTATATGTGCATCTCTAAGCAGGATCTCTATGCGAGACGCATCTACGCCTACACTTTCAACCCATTGTTCCTTAACTATATGAAGGTCGTGGGCGTATCCGCGCCGGAATGGACTAAAGGAGTTTCTCTTTTATCTTTCCTTACTTTCTTTTCTCTCCTTCTTTTCTCTCTCGAATTTGGGTAGCCCGGCGTTTCACGGGTTGGGTTGCAATCCCAACAACCGAAACTTACCGCGTGCCTACCATCATTAGCGGCTTCTCACATGTACGATCGAGTGCTAATCGGACATTCGCAAATGTGCGCCTATCAAAGATTATCATCCCTCCTAGGCCGAACGATCCCGGTGCCCCGGTGCGCCCGTTCGGAGGGAACGTTCCGTGCACGGAAGATATCATCGCAATTATCTCAAGTCCATCCCATTCGACCATGCAACGCCCTTATCATTCAAACAACCAAGCATAGCCTTGAGTCCAAGACTCAGACTTTATCATCTCGCGTCTCTTTCGTTAACTTTCTGTGTTCTTATATTTTATACTTCGTTTCAATGATTCAATGGCATCGTGCCTCAACTCAATGCTCGTCAACCGAACGACCCGAGGGTCTTGAACACCTTTTGAGGCACCATGTCATATCCGACAGTTCCGCCACATTCATGCCACAACTGTATTCTCTCGCAACGAAGCCATCTTGTATTATCCCGTGCACGCAGGCACGTTTCGACCGTATCCCATGTTCTAGACTTAGCATTTAATGTTCGGGGCTTGCGTGCTAGGGCGCTCGCCTATTGTCTTCCAATGTTCTAGCCGTCTAACTCGTGCAGCAAAGGCACGGTATGGTTCGTACACTAAGGCACTTGCCGATTACAGTTATCCCATGTTCTTATGGCTTGCACACCGAGGCGCTCGCCTTAGCGATATCCAATGTCCCATAGCGACTCGTGCATATTGATGCACGTTTTATTTCAATTATTCTAACTTAGTGTTCGACTCACACTATAATTTATCTCCGATCGGACCACGCCCGTGGCGTCGATAAGTTAACTTTTAACATACAATGATATATTTGGCTTATCGAATGAAGGAGTAAAAAGAAGTCAATCCTCCCACCTTGAGTCGATACGCCTTCGTCGTTTCGCCGAGCCGATACGGCTCGATTCCCTAACTTTGTTGCACAGCCACTCTTCTGACTTAGCCATTTGAGCACTTCGTGCTTCGTTGAGTTATACGCCCAATTCGTCTTAGCATGCCCAAGTCTTAGCCCGTCGCAAGGCGACGATTTGATTTCGCGGACCCCTTACTAAATATTGTAAAAGATCGACCTCTAATATTTTCCCGTCAAGGTATAACCTGCACACGAAACCAACTAAAGTCAAGACTTGCATCGATTTGGACTTGCACCTTGGTCGATTCGATTTCTTAGAATATTTGAGCCAATTTAACGCACTCATCCTTCGGGGCAACGCGGCGCTTCGCATCGATTCATTCGATGCATTCTTCGGGACAAGACAACTCTTCGCATCGTCTTAGTTCGATGCGTTGCTCGGGACAACTTAGCTCTCGTATCGTTTTGCATCGATACATTTCCTTGCGTCAACGTGACTCGTTGAGTCAACGCTTCAGCGTAATGCGCCGTGCGGAGCGGGGCATTACAGAATATACCACTCAAAATAAGGTTCGTCCGCGAACCAAAACCAACACTCCGACTAAGTGTTTTATAGATCGTTTCACGATCTCGCCCCACCAATGTTGTTCGATTTCATAATATCTCGCAAGCTTTCATTTTAACATTTTAAGTCTTCCCTGCAGCTCGATTTGAATTTTTTGTATACAACTCGATTTGGATTCATACCTATATTCAAGGCGTCCCGAAGAAATATGTATTTCGACCGAGTCCAGTCGTAGCAAATTGGAACAAAGCTGACAGGTAAATTTCAATCCTATGCTTGTCATCTCGTACTCTCGATCGGACTTATCCATAGTACTTGTTCTCGAAATTTTATTGTATAACACTACGCGATTCAAAATCACCTTTCTCATTTCGTATGTTTCATATGGACTACCAACTCTATGCATCGCGTCAAGCCGTCGCGCATCCGATCGCAACGATCCTCCGCAACGCCTTGCGTTCGACATCGCTACCCAACTTATTTCGGAAGTCTAGCTATGCACATACCTCGATACGATTCCTTTATCAACATTCGGAACTACGCCCGCTAGGGACTTATCTAGCACCGTGCTTAACTTCTTCCGGCGCAAATTTAAATTGACATTACACAAAGGCCACAATCTATCCGACACAAGAGTTTACATCAAGGCGACGGTGCCCAAGGCAACAATCGCCTTGACACGAATGTCTTAACGACGCGTCTTACATTTAATTTCCTAATGAGTAGGAATTCACTAGCCAAATTCCCAACTTATCCATCTCGCAATATCGAATGTAAATTTTGATTCACACAAGCTCAATTACAAGGTGAATCTGAATCTAACGACATGACTCGTAAGCCATTCCCTTATCGTTTCCTTTCGTGCATAGCACGTTTCTCGTAATCGCCTATCCGAATCACCAAATCCGTTGGTGAATTCTAGTTCGACCGTTGACCAACATAACCATTCAAGTATTCATCCGACGAATACTCAAAAATCTAACTGTATCATTCGCAATCGAAAGTTGTTCCAACAATTCTCGATCGCCTAGACTTATCGTCAACATGCACCGTGCTATATTTGTTATCGGTGCAATCTCATATGCGATATCGCATGGGTCATCTTACGGTCTGCAGCATTCAATTTGATTTGGCGGTCAAGTCTTCTAGGGTCAGCTGTCCCGAAGCTACGCTCGATAATTGTGGATCATCACCGAAGGACAATTTAATACGAACCATGCTATATTTTATTTCGGAGCCAAATCACGTTCCGACAATTCTATGCGACTACCCAATTTCGGACAAACCATTTCTATCGGCGCAACTGATGCGCAACTATCCTCCGAGTCAAGTCATGCGCTGCCGTCGATGATTCCGTAATTTACGAAACATATATTCGCATCAAGTTCGAGTCTATCTTATTCACGGGTCGACACACGAGATGCTATACGCATCGAGCAATCGTCGATGACTTATAGTCTCGTCTTGATTAATCACAAAATTTACGATCAACCAAATTCGTTCATTCTCGTATCGTTGCTTACAAAATTTTGATAGCGCAAGGCGCACTCCATTTTGTATTCTCACATCGTGCTTACGTTTTCTTGCGTATCGATCTTGATAGTTCATATCAATTTCGATAGCAATTAGGTCGACTTCGAATCCGTTTCAACATCAACTTAACTCGCATCGCATACATCCAAGTTCGCAACAAACTTTTCC
Organism: Iris pallida; assembly: GCA_029216955.1. Classification (NCBI taxonomy): domain Eukaryota; kingdom Viridiplantae; phylum Streptophyta; class Magnoliopsida; order Asparagales; family Iridaceae; genus Iris; species Iris pallida. The sequence continues at coordinate 71,937,729 of JANAVB010025196.1, read as the reverse complement.
ATACGCATCTACTCGTTCTTCGATTCACCGTATCCCGCTATACTTTGATCGCGTAATCGAGTTACCGATTATCCAACATCGTGTCCTCGAGTTATACGATCTCGCCCGCTAAGTTTCGCGCATTTTCAGTCATACTCAAATGAGTGTCGCCGTAACGTAACCAACTATTTCTTCGGCACGATTACTCACGTCAACCAACTTTCTTATCGAAGTCGCACATCGTGCGATTCAATTTTAATGTTTGCATCGCCTAAGATTTCTATCGAGATCGTAAGTCGTACGATTCGATTCGTCTCGCCCAACGTTTCTACCGAGATCGCAAGTCGTACGACTCATTTGTAAGCTCGAGTATTCCTTTCCCGTCGATTCGATTATTGCGTCAAGACATAATCGTTTTGCTAGTCTCGGTCGTCCGACCGACTTATCATTCTCGTCCGACGTATCGTTTATTGATACGAGTCTCGCCTTATCGTCCCAACCGATTTTCGAAGAACACTTGCATCAACATACCGTCATACAAATTTTCATTCGAGTCTCGGTACTCTCCCGTCCGTTGCGGACAAACCTTTCGCAATTCTTACAACGCGTCGATGAATTTTATCGTACAAGTGCTATACCATATACCACTCGAAATCGAGTCATTCATCGTCTACGTGGTATGGCATATACCACTCGGAACTCAAGTCATTTCCCTCGTATTATACTTAGTATAGGCCAACGTTCTCTTCCGACTTACGATTTCCACAGTGATCGTGCTTGATCACAACCGTAACTTTAATTTTATCAAGATCCGACACAACTCGGTCAATGTTCTCGCTTGCCAACATAAGTTTGGTGTGCAACCGAACGATTCGTTCTATCGATTTACGATTTCAATTCTTTTCTTACGTTGCATCTCGTGCAACAATTTATTTGATATGCGTTGCACCCCATGCAGCAAATTTTACTTTCGATACGCGTTGCACATCGTGCTATGATTTATTTCCGACACTTTCATTCCACTTTGTACAACGATTCAATTCCAATTTCCTTTGCACTTCGTGCAACGATTAATTTGATATGCGTTGCACCACGTGCAATAATTTTTACTTTTCAATACGCGTTGCACATCGTGTAACGATCATTTCCAATATTTACCGTACCTCGTGCAACGAATTACTCTCGACTTTCCAAGTCAATGCACAATCCGTTTAACACATTCGGTATTGGCTTATCACTTCTCACTTTCATTTTAACGTATATTCACCATTACTCGTTGCACTTCGTGTATCATTTTATTTCTCATTCAACATGTTACATTGCGACAACATCTCAAATCGTATTTCACAATTTGTTGCGCTTGCAGCAACTAACATTTTTACGGCTCGTTTGCATTCAATACAATATATCCCTCGCGACTTTCTTAGCAAACATCGTGTAATTTCCAAAACACATGCGGCAAAATTACACGATTTGTATTAGACTTATTGTATGGAACATCCAGTGCGGCATCGAGTAGAGTCAAGAGTGATATCAAGTGGTGGTGGGCAACTTTTCGAATTGTAATGAAGCGAGCGTCCAGAGGAAATTGAGCCTAGAACTCTGATACCAATTTGTCACGCCCCGACCCGGAATCACCCGAATCATCGTCCTCGCAGAGGGCGTGATGCCACACGAGCCTGGAGTTGCGCTCGTGTAAGGCAAGATGACAAGTTCTCAAATGGTTATCTTTTGATTCGATATTAAGAACGAAAGGAAAACAGAGTATATGAAACAATTCTCTTTATTGATATTCGAAACTGAGATTACAATGACTTTCGATAGCCTAACGATATATGCCAGATTGGCTACAACACTCAGGTTCTCTCTTGCCCACAAAGGATTTCACCGTTCCATACATCATGCCGTCTATATCTCGGCCGCATCAATCCAGTTGCGTAGTCCGAGCGTCAATGCGATCGCACACTTCAATACGCTTCGGCATTCCAAGCCTCAACACGTTCAAGCAACGCTTCGCCGCGAGCCATCCATTCCCTGCATCCTGCATGAAGCTGGTGGAGGATCAGTACGTTTGTCCTCGCATGTACTGAAGCAAAGATCATCTTTCCAAACCGACATTTGTAATATTTATGTTGAATCACGCAACTTAGCTTATGATCTTGCTATGTTCTCCTTAGGGTCAATTTTATGGCATATTCGAAAGCGTAAAGCATGTTATCATAGCAGCATGTTATCGAATTGAATAGGCAAGCAAACAAGCAATTTCGTGTTTGATTCGTGGCGCGACTTACCAAGTCGACGCACTCGCCCTTGCACCGACGCAAGGTGAATACGCCGTGTTTCTTCCCTGTCATGTTATATGTTCATCTCTAAGCAGGATCTCTATGCGGGACGCATCTGCGTCTACACTTTCAACCCATCGTTCCTTAACTATATGAAGGTCGTGGGCGTATCCGTGCCGGAATGGACTAAAGGAGTTTCTCTTTTATCTTTCCTTACTTTCTTTTCTCTCCTTCTTTTCTCTCTCGAATTTGGGTAGCCCGGCGTTTCACAGGTTGGGTTGCAATCCCAACAACCGAAACTTACCGCGTGCCTACCATCATTTGCGGCTTCTCACATGTACGACCGAGTGCTAATCGAACATTCGCAGATGTGCGCCTATCAAAGATTATCATCCCTCCTAGGCCGAACGGTCCCGGTGCCTCGGTGCGCCCGTTCGGAGGGAACGTTCCGTGCACGGAAGATATCATCACAATTATCTCAAGTCCATCCCATTCGACCATGCAACGCCCTTATCATTCAAACAACCAAGCATAGCCTTGAGTCCAAGACTTAGACTTTATCATCTCGCGTCTCTTTCGTTAACTTTCTGTGTTCTTATATTTCATACTTCGTTTCAATGATTCAATGGCATCGTGCCTCAACTCAATGCTCGTCAACCGAACGACCCGAGGGTCTTAAACACCTTTCGAGGCACCATGTCATATCCGACAGTTCCGCCACATTCATGCCACAACTGTATTCTCTCGCAACGAAGCCATCTTGTATTATCCCGTGCACGCAGGCACGTTTCGACCGTATCCCATGTTCTAGACTTAGCATTCAATGTTCGGGGCTTACGCGCTAGGGCGCTCGCCTATTGTCTTCCAATGTTCTAGCCGTCTAACTCGTGCAGCAAAAGCACGGTATGGTTCGTACACTAAGGCACTTGCCGATTACAGTTATTCCATGTTCTTGTGGCTTGCACACCGAGGCGCTCGCCTTAGCGATATCCAATGTCCCATAGCGACTTGTGCATATTGATGCACGTTTCATTTCAATTGTTCTAACTTAGTGTTCGACTCACACTATGATTTATCTCCGATCGGACCACGCCCGTGGCGTCGATAGGTTAACTTTTAGCATACAATGATATATTTGGCTTATCGAATGAAGGAGTAAAAAGAAGTCAATCCTTCCACCTTGAGTCGATACGCCTTCGTCATTTCGCCGAGCCGATGCGGCTCGATTCCCTAACTTTGTTGTACGGCCACTCTCCTGACTTAGCCATTTGAGCACTTCGTGCTTCGTTGAGTTATACGCCCAATTCGTCTTAGCATGCCCAAGTCTTAGCCCGTCGCAAGGCGACGATTTGATTTCGCGGACCCCTTACTAAATATTGCAAAAGATCGACCTCTAATATTTTCCCGTCAAGGTATAACCTGCACACGAAACCAACTAAAGTCAAGACTTGCATCGATTTGGACTTGCGCCTTGGTCGATTCGATTTCTTAGAATCTTCGAGCCGATTTAACGCACTCATCCTTCGGGGCAACGCGACGCTTCGCATCGATTCATTCGATACATTCTTCGGGACAAGGCAACTCTTCGCATCGTCTTAGTTCGATGCGTTGCTCGGGACAACTTAGCTCTCGTATCGTTTTGCATCGATACATTTCCTTGCGTCAACGTGACTCGTTGAGTCAACGCTTCAGCGTAATGCACCGTGCGGAGCGGGGCATTACACTGTCGAGCCAGCACAGCTACCACAGTGTTTCCATTCTCGGCCGAAACGGTCCCATGGCCATGGGTTGCCGTTACGGGGAAACTCTCCCTTGTCGACAAGTTGTCCAATGACCATGCAAGACCCTTCACTCAAACTGACGTCTCACACAGTCATTGTACTCTCAGTGTTATCATCTCTTTCAAACCAATATCCATTCTTTCTATCATTTGAGACCCCTCGACGACCCACAGTCGCGAGCATTCTTTCCATGTTACCATATCATTTCCTTCCACTCAATGCCTACTCGATAGTCCTTTCTCCAAAACTCACTCAATCAACCGTGGTTCATGCCTTAAACACTAAGTCCGTGCATCATGCCTTAGGCCCATCGTGGAACTCATAGGACCGTGCTTGTAATGACTTAGGTTGACCGCCATCACTTAGCCTAACTTCACCAAGCCTACAACTTGAATCAAGGGACGAGCAAAGGCTATGCCAAGCCTTGCATCATGGTAGCGTGCATGCTTTATCGAGCATTTACGAGGGCAACGCCTATGACTTAGGCTAATTCACAGTTTTGTGTCGAAGACCAACTTTTCTTCTCCCAAGCCACGGGACGAAGGACCGAGTGTCATTTTCAAAGTACGTCGTGCACCAACTCTAAGCCGACCGTTGGACCTTTCCATATTCTATCTCAATTTGACCCGTCGGGATTTCTTCCTTTAGCTATGTGGATTCATCTCTTTTATTATTAAGCCTACTTGTGCAAGTTGAAAACATGCAATTTATTATGTGAAGGCAAAGATGAGACGAGTTCACCGAAACTACCCCACCTGAGCGAGCGGTCGCCTCGATCGAGCGATGTCTCTGAGTAGCCATTGTAAGGCTAAGTCCGAATGCCGTTGGCGTTCCTATTCCTTCGATTGACTGAGCGGGATGGGGCACTACAAAAACCGGCCAACAAGTTGACCATTTAAATTGTATAAAATTTGGACAGTTTCGTGGAGCCAACTTCGTCAGCTTGTTCCTCCTCCACAGCAGCTCCTTTTGGCGTGCTACCAGTTCCTGTGCGAAGCTGGTATAACCCTCTTACTCTCCCTCCACTTTCATTTCATTGTGAGCTTGTTTGATTGGTTGAATTCGATGCCAAAGTTGGCCGTCCAAATTCGTAATTTCTAACTTATAAAATTCCATTTTTGAACACGGGACTCCAGATTTCATTTCTGACACTACCAGTAGACTCGTGGTATCGTTCTGGCATATTTTCATATAAAATTTGTTAGATTTGGAGGACGTGGGCCCTGGCACGCATTTCGGTGCAAAGTGGGTCCCACAGTCCGGGTCAACAGGACTTTTTGACGCCGGCTCATCGGAATCCAATTTCGGATATACCGTTGAGTTCGTATCGTCATTCTGGAGTCGTTGAAATATAATTTGCTAGATTTTATTGGACATTGGATCCGGCACGCTTTTCGGTGCAAGTCGGATACCAATATCCAGGTCAACAGGTCATTTTGAGATCGGGTCAACGGAATCCAATTCTGGATATACCGTTGGGTTCGTATTGTCATTCTGGTTTCGTGGATATATAATTTGTTATGTTTTGTAGACTTGTTTTCTTGCACGTTTTTCGGTGCAAAACGGCTCCGACACAGACACCGTTTTGACCCGAAATTATTTTTTTGCCCTTGTGTCCAAATTGGACCGATGGGTAGGCTATCCTAGCTAATTTGACCATTCTGGACACGTTGGCGATATTTATTTCATCATCCGACAATGTTTGTAGATAGTTCCTCTATGTATTACCTTTTATTAATAATTAATTTTTATAATATTCGTATTTCGGGATTAGTACAACGAAACTGAGATCAGTCAATTCCAGTGATCTCACATCGCTGAAATTGACAAGATGGACACGTGGATCACTGTAATAAGATTATTAACTTTACCGTTGATCATCTTATCTCGATTTACATGTCGTAAGTTTCGACGTACAAATAACGAAGTACACTTTATATCTTTAATAATTTGACTAGAATTGACCCTATTTGACCAGAGTTGACCAGTTGACCAAAAATCAACGATAAGTCAACACTTGACCTAGTTTGACTAGATTGTTGACCGGAGTTGACCTAGAGTTGATTTGACTTAGAAGAACCTAGAATAATATAGATTGCTTGTAGAGATTCATTTATTACAACTTGAACACCTTGTAACCTGTGTTGCTTTAAATAGGACTATGTGGCTTCAGTTGGACCCCTTTACCTATCAGCTATTCAGGTTATCAGGCGAGTACATTCTCTGATCTTTTTATACCTGTCTGGACTATATTCTTGCTCTAGATTACTTTACTTGATGCTGACACGTATCTTCACGGATTAGTACTATACGGATCCTTTCCTGAGATGTTATCCCTCTACGGGTGCATCGGGTATTTCATGTTCATGTACTTTATCATGTGCATCAGGTACTCCTTGTACTCGTACTAGTTCATGTATTTACATGTTCTCATGTGCCTTCATGTACTATCATGTGCCTCATGTACTACTCATTACATGAGTTCACGTATCTTTAGCTGTATTCATGTGCCAATAACGTAACTTGAATGGATCCTTGTGTATTGATTGGGGCAGGGTGAGTAGAATTGGTTATGTGATCATTGTCCCCAGTAGGTATTCTTGTGCTTCTTAGTTGTATTCATGTGCTCATAAGCCGTTTACATAACCATATTGTACTCTAAATCACTTAGCCACTTACAGTCTTTACTTATCATGTATTTACTTTCAGTTACAAAATATCTCCTGTTTTCCCGTACTTCCTTTTCAGCATTTTCTGTATTTTACTTTATTGCATGCTTTATACTCCTAACCTGTTATGAACTATTTTTAGAGATATGTGCTCGTTCCTGTCCTGACTGGACCTGTTGACAAATTTTACATATAGCTTGGAGGTTGCCTGCTAGCCTAGAGGAGACACAGTAGAGGTTGTGTAGATAGTTATTTCAGTTGTCTTGAGTTGTATTCACTTTATGGATTGCTGTATTTTGAGCTTTGAGATGTATTTCTGGGTTTGTGTATCTTAGACACTTAGACTTCTCTATGATGTATCTCTTTTGGATTTCATGTTTTATCTATCCTTATCATGCTCTACCTTAGATGTGATTGAGACTGTATTGCTATGTCACCTCCATTCGGAGTGTATTTACTGTACAGGTACCTTTATATTGTTAGATGTTTGACCTAGGACAGCGTTCTACCGCCGACACTGCGGCGTAGGCTGGACGTACCCACATCTCGTGCCCTTAATCTAGGGTGCGGGTCGTGACAGCTCTGGTGACTTCCTACGGGAAGGGAAGACCCAATTCACAGATGAGGACAGGAGGAGTTCTCATAATCTTGTGATTGTGGACCGCAAGGAGGGCTGCTATCACTGTGGCAAAATGGGTCATATCAAGAGGAACTGCTTGAAGCTCAAAGTTAAGAAGGCAAAAGGTAAGGACGATCAGGAGGATCTCACAGCAATAGGAGATATCATCATCGCAGCAACCGACACAGAGGAACCTTGTGGCATGTGTCATGACGGTGACTGGGTCATGGACACATGGGCGTCGTATCATGCCACTCCACATAGGAGGATCTTCACGTCATACCGCGACGGCAGGTTTGGACGTGTGAAGGTGGGCGACAAGGGGACAGCTGCAGTTGTAGGCATCGGTAATGTGCACTTGACAACGGAGCTCGGTGAGAAGCTCATTCTCAAGGGTGTGCGACATGTACCGAGTTTGCGCTACAACTTAGTTTCGGTAGGGAGGCTGGCAGATGATGGCTTGTTGGCACATTTATTTTGATAAGATTAACAGCATCATCGTGGTTTAGTTTTCTCTATATTTCAGCAAGCAGATATTCACTAAATCCTTCCAAAGCCTGCTAAGAGATCCTTTTATTCAAGCTGCTATTCAAATGGAAGTTTGATGAAGTCTCCTAAAAATCAAGACTGAAGAAAAGACCAACGTACACTCAAAGACTGCTCTCAAATATTTCAAAATTTCGAGTCTGTACAAGGTCTAGGATCCTCCATGTAAGGTGGATAACAAAACGTAAGCATTCATTCTGTCTTTTCACTCAAAAATCAATATCTACAGAAATGACATACTGACGGTATACAATAGTATACAGACGGTATACAGTTTCTGAGCAAAAAATATGTTCTGTGATGAAGTTCGGCACACCGACGGTATACAACAGTGTACCGACGGTATACCGTTTCTGAGTAAGGAATATGTTCTGTGACGAAACTTGGCATATCGACGGCAGACTACAGTATACTGGCGGTATACCTTTTTGTGAGCCAAAAATATGTTCTGTGACGAAAGTTGGCGTACCGACGGTATACCGCAGCATACCGCCGGTGTTTCGATCTCGACATTTTAATTTTTGAATGGATAAGATGCTAGCATTAAATGCTCCCAACGGCTAGATTTATTACCGCTACTGTTCAGAACAGTATGCCGGTTCATACCGACGGTATTCTGTCAGCACTAAGTTTTGGAGCATTAAATGCTTTGTTCTCTTGGTTCTCTATAAAAAGTGATTGTGTCTTCTCCTTCAAGACCAACCACTTGAGCCATAAATTTTCTCAACAACCAAGAGCTCTCACCATTGCTACTCTACCCAAAGCTTTCATTTGTCATCCAACCCAAAAGTACTAGAGTATTAAAGAGTTTTATTTTTTGATCTTCAAGTGTTGTAGAAGTTCAAAAGCCTTCTTTCTCTTTGTGTTGAAGTTGACGAGCCTTCGTAAGAAAACTCGTGTGTAGAAGTTGGCGAGTTCTTCGGATTAAAGCTTGTATTGAAGTTGGAGAGTTCTTCGGATCTAAACTCGTGTGGAAGTTGACGAGTCTTCAGATCCAAACTCGTGTGTAACTATTTACTCAAATAGTGAATTTAAGTCGGAGAGAGTTCCGGGACTGGATTGTCTCTAGGGATGAGACCAGGATACATCGAGTGTTTGATTTTCTCTCTCTCTTCTACTCTCAGTAAAATAGCTTTAAATTGTCAGTAATTTTTTATTACCCTATTCACCCCCTCTAGGGTTCTACATGGCTGTCACAGTCTGTTTGGGGACAAAGATTGGATACCTGCGAAGGGTTTCCGACAGCTGGCTTGGGGAGATTTGTGTTGTGGCATGTAGAAGCTCAAGCCGCTGAGCTGTACAGGTAGGCCACAGACACCGAATGGAGGCTCGAGGGGTGTTCGACATGAGGTGGATCATCGAGAACTTGCTGAGGAGGGGCTTCTAGGTGCTTTGAGGGATACGGAGGATTCGGTTCATCGAGACAAAGCGACGGATGGTGGTGAGTCAAAGATTGAGGGTCAGTCTGTCTGTCCTATGATAGCTAGTCGGTCTCCAGGTCGGGGTTATTCTACGGATCTGATTTTTAGCGACGGGTGGTTTGCCAAAGCTTTATGGAGCGACATCGATTTCAGCAGTTCGAAGCCAGGAAGGAGATCAAGGTTTGTAGCAAACTTAATCTGAGGCAGAAGAATTATCATTAACACAGTTCAGAGGGAGCTGTGGTCATCGACGGCGTGACAGTGCATGATGTTCAGCTCGAGGACGCATATCTATGAGGGAGCTTCAAGTTCAGATACGAAGGTGGACAGGTTCAGGAGTTCGAATCTCAGGAGGACCGTACCGTCTGCTTGGTTGGGCCAGCCAAGGATGAAGAAGCTCGTCGAAACATTAACACTTTCTGGTGGAAGACAGAAGTCTGGGACATGCAGCCGAGACTTGCGGTGAGGCTGATCGTTAGGGACTTCGGTCTTGATCGTGTTATTGATACCGGCAGGATCCCAGTAATACAAGAGGTGCTATGCATGGCAGCTAACGTTGACATGACGGTCGAGGAGCTGAAGACGAAAGAAGATGTAAAGCAGTTCCGGGGATCGAAGATCAGTGGCATGGGGGAGCAGGAACTCTGTCGTATGACGACATGCATGGAGTCCAGTTGAGGAGCCATGGGGTCAACACCCTCTCATCAGACTGGAGGGAGAGATTGTTGGGGTCCAGTCTGGATTTGGTAATAGCATATTTATGGAGTTCAAATCTGATTAAATATTTGATTTAATTTGATTTAGATGTACATAATTCGTGTTGGGCTATTTTAGATATAATAGGATTCTTATTTGAGGGTTTTCTATTTAAGAGATCCTATTGTAATCTAAAATAGGATATTGATGGGCTATTTTAGGTGTATTAGGACTGTTATTTGAGGGCTTCCTATTTAAGAAATCCTATTATGACCTAAAATATATTTTTCTTATCCTATATATATGGGGTGAGGGTGGAGGCACAAAGCACAGCACAAAAGTGGAGATTCGAGGTGCTCGTTCACAGAAAATCTAAGAGAGTTTCGCACTTTGCTCTTAGGTCTTCGCCATCCAAGACAGAAGGAAGAAAAAATCTAATCGAGGGGTCGTCAACTTCGGTTAGGAAGATTGCTACGTGTTGGTGAGCGATTTTAATTGTAATCTTTCTTTTCTTCTTGAGTGTGGTGAGGGGGATGAACCTATTAGGACAAAGGGTTCAACATTAATTTTTGTCAATCTTGTAATTTCATGTCATGACCCGTACCCGCTTTTCGGACGCGAGCACGTAAGCAAGCAAGTTACGTATCGAACGGACACCAGTCTCTCTCGAATACGTAAACGCTGT
>JANAVB010025196.1:71907051-71922051 GCA_029216955.1 Iris pallida | reverse complement strand
TTCCAGCTTTAATTTGTAGCAGTTAGGAGCTTTCTTTTATTTAATAGTTTTGTAATTAATGATTATGTGGCTTTACTTTGGGTCTCGTTTGGTTTACGGATTCAAAAAATTCTAATTTTTTTTTATTCCTTTTCTTTGTTTAGTAGCTACAAATTTGAAAAGTATTTTTTTCTGAGATAGAGAAAAATAAGAGAAAAATGGTCCATATCAAGATCCATGAAATTCATTTTTCCTCCTCATTTTTCAGCATTAATTACCAAATATTATGACAAAAATAGCCTTGAATTATTGCATATTATACCAATTAACTCTTTGTATTATATTGACTATAATTATATTGACATTGGATATTATTGGAACAATGATTTTTTTTTTCCTTTCCTACACCAACCAAATACTGAAAAAATCAAATATTTTTGTTAAATATTTTTCTTGTTTTACAAAATGGTCCAAACATAGAAAATAAAATTTAATAGAAATCCTATTTTTTTTATTCCCATAAAAATACAATGGAATTGATTTTACTTCCGTGAACCAAACGAGCCCCAAATGGTTGCAGATTAGCTCTTGTGGGCGTGTTTAGTATATTTGGCTTGGGTACTAATCACGAGCTCAATTTCGTCTATAAGAAAACGAAGGCCAGAATCCTTCAATATCAAGGTATAGGTAATAGCTGTCACCAGTTCCTGCATTACTGAAAGGTTGCTGAACTTTCACAACCCGTCATTAAAACCTGTCCATTTCAGACACCTGCTGCTTCTTGTGAGTTGGTCAATCTTTTGAACTTAGGAAGCGTTTGGTTGGACGAAAATGAGGATTATTAAAAGTTATTTTTATTTTTCTTGAGTTCGGATGTTTGGCATGGGACAGAATAGAATGTCCTGTGCATGAAAACTCAACGTTTAGAAGCGTCGCACGGGCGGTCGAGAACCGGCACCATTCCACCAAGGACACTACCAAATATCACATATTAGCGACGTTTTGGTTACGGCTACCGACGTCTATCGACTGCTTATTTGTAGGTGATATTCTGCAGATTTAGCGACGTTTAGTGACGTTTTGCGACGATTAGAGACGTCGTACTAGTCGCTATATAGCGTTGCTAAACGTCGCTAAATCTGCAGAAAAAAGAAAGAAAAAAAGAAAATAGAATGACATATTCTGCTAGTGTGGTATCCTTGCAGTTTAATAATGAACAATTAATGTGAATAGACCCGGAACAACCCTCCGTTGAATTTTCTGGGTTCGCCGACCCCTTCGTTGGAACACTCAACACTGGTAAATTTACATATAGTTGAAACGAATAATAAAATAAATGTGATAAAAATAGCATATTAGTCTCAAAGTATACACACAACCAATATCCAATGACTACACAACCAATATCCAATGTCTACACATAATATCCACGCAGATAAATCTACACAACCAATCAAATGAATAATATGCAAACCCAATATCATAGGTCTACACACAAACAATCAACAAAACTGTTCTAACTAGGACTACTGCGGATCTGGAGCAAGAGGGGCACCGCCGCGCATCAGAGATAAGAACAGGTCATACTGTTCCCGTGAAATCGATACCGATGAAGGTGGAGTCGGTGACGATGAAGAAGGCAGTGACGTTGGTAGAGTCGGTGACGATGAAGGCGCACCCGGAGGACGTATCTGCTCCAATGCTGCTAGTCACTGGTTATATGAATCCTTGGTAGATAACAGCCGCGTACTGTTATCAATCATCGAATCCTGCATCAACGTCAGCCTCTGGCCCATGGACAGCTGTGATGTCTGCAGCTCCATCACTTTGCGCTGTGTCGACGCTCTAAGATCTGTAACGCCATGCTCTGTCCTCTCAGTTATATCATAGAGCGCCATGATGCTGAGCTCCAGCGTATCAAATCGTGCGAGTAGCGTGGCATCGTCTATATACGGCTGAGAGTAGGGCTGCTCCTGGATCCGTCGTAGCATCTCGTCACAGAGAGACTGAATCTGACGGTCAACCATCTCCTGGACTCGGACATGCGAGGACTGTAGGCCATGCACACTAGCAGCGGAGGCCCTAGAGGACTATGTCGCGATTAGGACGCCATAGGATCCCGTACCTTAGTACGTACGCCTATGGAGACCACCAGCGGTGGTCACCCATAGCTCGTCCTCTGACGGAGCTGGAGCGGACTGCGAGGAAGTACCAGCCTCTCCCACTGTAGGTGCAATAGCAGCCGTCCGCTCGCGAAGCTTAAGATAGTCGGCCTAGAAAGTATGGATACTCTATAATTTCTAATGTCTAATGTACTTATTATTACTAACTACATGAATATTTATTTGCATATTTACTAAGTTATATTAAAATTAACATAAAGTATTAAAATTAACTGTAAGTATTATAATACTTACATAGGTCTGCTCGGCCCTTTCGTCAATAAGCTTTCCGTCCTTCCGATGGATGGCCAGGAAGACGGTCACCATGTTGGCGTCATCACCCCTATTTACCTGTTAAAAATATATTATTTAGTACTATTTATTTAAAAATATATTATTTAATACCTGTTAAAAATATATAATATTTCTGAAATAAAAAATATACCAAACGACGAAAATATTCTGTCATCAGGATCGACCCACCGCACTACTTTGATGCATTCTGCCTAGCCGCCTTGGCCTTCTCAGACCTTTCCTTATATCGAGGCACGTCGAACCTAGCCTTCATTGCAGTCCACTGATCAGGGATGATCCAACCTTGGATCGAATTTTCGGTGTGATCACGAGCCTTCTGGTCATTAATATCATCACGGATCAGCTTGACGGCGACGGCAGAAAACATTCCCTCAATTAACTCGGCCCGGTGCGGTGGATAGAAATATATTTGCTAGAAGAAACAATTTAGTCAGTTATATAATATACATAAATAAGATAATTCAAATTATAACCATATATACTTTTACCTTGAACTGCGCAAACCAAAAGTTTTTTCTATCGTCCGGTGCATCAGAGTAGTTTATCCAAGGGCCACCATAATTGTACCTCAGAATATAGCCCAAGCATCTCTGTACCGACGAGGGACGATATCTATACAAAGGTAGGAAGTACCGGAGGAGAACCCCGTCCCCCACGTCGGGACCTGTCGAACGATCCGCGTCGTCCTGTCATACCTGATAACAATATATGATGATATAACAAATAATAGATATATAGTACATTCTACAGTCAAAAATATAAAAGTACAATCTACAAGAAACATCTAAGTCCAGATAGTACATTCTACAAAAACATCGAAGTCCAGATAATAACCAAGACTAGATAATAACTAAGTCTACAGAATAACCAAGTCTACATAATAAGAAAATGAAAGTACATCTCTCTCAATCATCTTCAGAATATTCATCTTGTTCGTCTTCCTCGACCTCCTCTTCCTCTTCCTCCTCATCTTCATTTTCATCTTCGCCTTCATCTTCACATTCCTCTTCGAATAATTCTACCTCTTCTACATTATTAGTCATGTAATGACAAACTTTCGTGGAGTCCATATCTACAATATTTGTTACACGGTAGCTCGTCCTCCTGATAAGCATTTTCTTTAACGTCAAAGGTATCTCTAGCTTTAGTCTTGCATACTGTCCATCAGTCAGACCTTGTTGTTCCCCGTCTTGGATAAGCTGTAAAGTACACGAGTTGAGCCTGACTTGATAGGACAAATGGTTCGTAGCCTTGATATCTACGCTTGTAGTTTATATCCACAAGATCATGCTTGTCAATTTTTTAACCTTAATTTTCAATCGGATCGAACCATTCACACTTGAACAACACGATCTTAGCAGGTTCTCTGCCATAACTATATGTCAACTCCACATTCTCTCGCAAGATGCCAAAGAAATCATTGTCTGGATCGACATCTTTGTAGTTCGAAGATTTGATACACAAATAACTATTTTTCGTGGAATCAAGATCCAGGAAGCTGTCTCTGATTGGAGCATTTGTTGACTTGAACTTAAAACCATTCACACAGTAACTTGGCCATATTTTAATAGCAGTAATTGGTCCCTTGGCAAGAGTTCTAATTGATTCAGTCTCGGGTGAAATTAGACGATCGATTTGAATACCAAAGAAGCGATAGTAAGTTATTTATTGTGTAGTTGCATTAGAAGAGAGTAATTACCGAGCTGCTTACATATGCGCTCAACTAGGAAGAAAAATGACGTCTCATTTCTTGTTCTAATGCTTCGTCTATTATGTAGGGTCTAACCAACCTCAACTCAACATTATATGTGCCGAAAAACAACGAAGCAACCGCTGATTAGTACTATAATATTAGCTTATACTATTACATTGGGATGACGTAAACCAGCTCATCATTAATTACTTACCCCTCTAGCTTCTCCACTTCATCCTCGTCATCATTGAGTAATATATACAACCGAACAGCCCTTAGCTCTTCGTCATTCAAATATCTTTTCTTTATTTATCCCGAAGGCCTTCCGGACGCATTGAATACTTTCAGTATTCCATTGTTAGATTCCTGATATTCGTTATCATTTCTCGGAGCTCTCGTTCTATTAGTAGCAACATGAGGTTTAAAATACGTCGAGCAGAAGTTTGCAATCTCCTCTAGAACATAGGCTTCACAAATAGAACCCTCGACCCGAGCCTTATTTTTTTACCTTTCTCTTTAGGTGGTTCAAATGCCGCTCAAACGGGTACATCTACCGATAACCGACGGGCCCACCAATACGTGCCGTATAGGAAAGATGAATTGGCAAATGCTCCATGGAGTCGAAGAATCCAGGAGGAAACACCTTCTCAAGCTTGCACAGTATTACCGCAATATCGTTCTCTTGCTTTTCCAGATGATTGACGAGCAAGTTAGTAGAACAAAGATCTCTGAAGAATATGATAAGCTCAGTCAATGGATCCCAAACAACCTGGGATAAGAATTTTTGAAATGCAATCAGAATTACCCTCTCCATGAATACGTGACAATCATGGCTTTTTATACCTGTCAGTTTGTTCTTCTTGAGGTCGACGCATCTTCTCAAGTTCAAAACGTACCCGTCTAAAAATTTTAGGCCTTGAATCCTCCTAGAAAGTCTCACTTTATCCTCCTTCTTCAGTAAAAAAAATTGCCTTAGGCTGCTTCAACTTTCCATTCCCCTCCTTTATCAAATGCAACGCATGACGTCTACATATTTCTTCCAAGTCCAATCTGGCCTTTGGATTATCTTTCGTCTTCCCCTTTATGTCCATTACAGTATTAATTATGTTGTCAAACACATTCTTTTCGAAATACATGACATTAAGGTTATGTCTGATCAGATTGGTGCTCAAATATGGCAGATCCCAGAATATACTCCTCTTCGTCCAGTTATGGGTGCGACCAAATCCGTCACACTTGTAGCCCATAGCAGGCTCTTCAATAGCACTTGGTAAATCTTTTACCTCTTTCCATATCGTGTATCCAGGCCACCTTGGCGGTAGATTAGCCTTCTCCACAAAGCCGGCACGAAAAGCAATCCTGTTCCTCCGGTATGGATGATCCTTCGGTAGGAATTATCGATGACAATAGAAGAAGCACGGTTTGCCTTCGTGTTTCAAACGGAAAGCCTTAGTGCGGTCCATGCAATACGGACATGAAAGACGACCATGCGTTCTCAATCCGATAACATTCGATAGGACGAAAAGTCGTTGATAGTCGACATAAGTGCTGCCCGCATCTGAAAGTTATACTTTCTAGAAACATCGTACGTGTTGAAAGCTACTTCCCACAGCTGATTCAACTCATCTATCAATGGCTGTAAATACACATCGATGTTCCTTTTTGACTTTTTTGGATCTGGGATAATAACGGTGAGGAACATATACGGAGTCTTCATGCACATCCAAGACGATTGATTGTACGAAGTGACGATCACAGGCTAACACGAATACTGGGAGTCCGAAAGTCCGAATGGAGTAAAACCATCGGGGTAGAGCTCCAATCTGATATTACGCGGATGCGAAGCAAAATTGGGATACAAGTGCTTCCATGCTTCTCCATCAGATGGGTGATCCAATACTCATTTGATCTGTTCCCGCCTATGTCAACTCATGTTTTCTGCAGTCTCCTTCACCATAAACAACCGCTGCAACCGCGACGTCAACGACAAGTAGTGCATCGAATCGGTAGGCTTCCTTGCACTGACAGACATTCCTCTAACACTGCCCTTGTAGCAATCAACACCATAAAATCTGCAGGTGTCTTCATCCTTATCGTCTTTATAGTACAACATGCACCCATTGCGATATGCATCGATTTTCTCGTATTCTATCCAGAGTGATCTCACCATCCTCTTAGACCGGTAGAAGTCTTTAGGCAACTTAGCACCCTTAGGCAGATCTCTATAATCAACTCCATCAGTCGGTTGTAGCAATCTTGTAACATGTTAAAATTGGACTTGATGCTCAACAATCTTGTAACCACCTCCAATGGTGAATGGTCCTTACAACCAAGATATAATTGAGTCTTTGCATTCTCCAGCAACTACATGAACTTTGCAGCATCGACGTTTGCTGCCTCCTCGGCTGCATCATGATTGTCCGGATCGAAACTAGGCCCCATCGCATCAAAAACCATGTTCACCCATCCATTGTCGTAAGCAGCGTAGTTGTGGACATCCATATAAGGCTCCGACTCCGATGCTAAAGACACAAGTTTTTCGTGCGCGGTCCACTGATAGTAATTCGACGTGAAACCCTTCGAGTATAAATGATATGTGACTTCCACTTCTGGATGATATTTCAAGTTGCAATATCTCACACACGGACACTTAATTTTGGTACCGTCTATGTACTGAGGGAATGTCTTGGCAAATTGCAGGAACTGCTATACACCCTCAATGAATTCATCTCGCACACCGCACATATCATCAGGATGACGGTTGTACATCCACGAACGATACCTGTAAGCCCCTAAAAATTTGTTATATTTAAATTAAGGTTTTTTTAAACTACAAATGATTATTTTAGCCTTAAAATAATTTATTATAATTATTAGGAATTTTTTAGAATTTTTAAATGATTGTAATAGTTTTTAAAAAACTTAAAATATTATTTTATAATTATTTAAATTGTTTTTATAGCAGTTTATAATTTATTAGATTATTTTAAGTCAGTTTGCAATTTTTGAATTGTCTGTGCAAATTAGAATTTGCACAGGACACGGCAGGATAGGATTTGCAAATTAGAAATTTATATTTAGTAAGGCGGTGAGGTTTTTTTTGTAAATTATGTAACTATGGGAGTTTTTCTGTAAAATGGCCATCGACGACCACCGCCTTCGGTTTGTCATCTTCTCGATCGACTTTGCCGTAACCCTAACCCTAAACCCTAAATCCCTAAACGAAATCCTAATCTAACCCCCAAATCCTAGCCTATAAAGTCTCTCCGATCGAACCCCTAACTCCATTCCTCTCCCCAACCACCACAGCCACCCGCCCTAGCCCATCTTCTCCGTCGAGCTCGCCTGAACCCTAGATCTAGGATTCCCGCCGCCTTAGGCCACTTTCCGATGAGCTGCCACCACCAGCTTTTTCGCCACGACGAGGCGAACCCAGCTCTTTTTCTACGACCACCCCGACGTCTCCTCCGCCACGTAGAAGCCGACATCATCTCCTCGCCGGACACGTATGTGTCATTTTCTGGGCGTGTCGTGTCTCGGTACACGTGTGTAAGGTACCGAGTGTCAAGGATCTCGTGAGTGTGCTCGGACACGCAAGATTCGTATCGTGCGTGTCATTTTAGCCCCATGACACAAGACTCGTATCGCATACTGTGACCGTGTCCCTACTGTCAGGATGGGTTTATTTGGTTTGGGTTCGGGTTATTATGTGCTAACGGGTTTCAAACCCATTAACTGTTGGTTGGTTACTGTTCATTGGGTCGGGTTTGGCCTAATGGGTTTGGGCTGGGTTTGTTTTTATATGATATATATATATATTACTATATATATATATATATATATAATATAAGTATGTATATACTGTTATATATATTTTATATATACTGTTTATATATTTTATATATACATACTTATATTATATATTATATAGATATAATATATAATATATATATATATATATATATATATATATATATATATTATATATATATAATGGTTCATAAATATTTATATATGTATATATATTTATATATTTATTTCCTTATATACTATATATATATATTATATATATATATATATATATATAGATATATATATATATATATATATATATATATATATATATATATATATATATATATATACATACTTATATACTATACAACCATTAATGAACGATTAATGAGGCGGAGGTCAAAGCTGCGGTGGTCCATCAAAGAGCACAGTGCCCCGGGGCCTGACGGGTTCAACGGAGTCTTCTTCAGAGCTTGCTGGGATATCATTAAAAACGACTTAGTCGAAGTCACTATTGCCTTTCTCCAAGGGGCAAGATACCCTAATTCAATCTCCTGCGCCAACATCATCCTTATCCCAAAAAAGACAATCCGAAAATCTTTAAAGACTTTCGTCCGATCAGCCTCTGCACCTTCACGAACAAGATCATATCCAAGATCATTGCCAATCGGATGTCCGATCTTCTCCCCAAGAATATTTTCGAAAAGCAAAGCGGGTTCGTCAAAGGCCGTAATATTACTGACAACATCCTTCTTGCGCAAGAGATGATCACGTGCATGAAGTTCCCGTCGAGGGGGGGGAACGTTGCCATCAACTAGACATGGAAAAAGCATATGACCGCCTATACTGGCAATTCATGATCTGGGTGTTCATGGCCTTTGGCTTCCGAAACTTGGATTGACATCGTCTTCAGATCTATCAACAATGCGTGGTTCTCCACCATGATCAACGGCCAGGCGGCAGGTTTCTTCGCTCTACTCGCAGGGTTAGACAAGGGGACCCGCTCTTCCACCATTTTCATTATCGCGCGCCGAAGCTCTCAGCAGAAACCTCACAGCATGTCCGGTATGGCCGGTTTTAACCACTTCCACACCACCACCGGATGCCCTCTTATCACTCACCTACGCGGACGATATCCTCATCTTCTCCTCTGGAGACTGTGGTTCGATAGAGGTCGTCTTGAGCACGATCGCCAGATACACCAACTGCTCGGGTCAGCGAGTCAACAACAACAAGAGCGTCATCTATACGCATCATAAAGCAGATAGAAACCCACTCCACCCTGCTCGCCAACAAGACCTCTTTCAGACGGCCTACCCCCCTTCATTTACCTCGGTTGCCCGCTGGTGTACGGCAGGGCCAACGCCGGCATATACGACCACCTAGCAGACAAGATCCGCCAAACTAATATGAATGGCACAACGCAACCTTATCCCCAGGAGGCAAAATGATCCTCATTAAACACGTTCTATCATCCATCTCGATGTACACTCTGGCCGTCTGCTCCCCTCTATGAATGTGCTCCACTCTCTTGAATCTCTCTGCCAAGTTCTTATGGGGTCAAAGCGACGGCAAAGACAAACATCACTGGGCCGGTTGGGAGACGATGGCCAAACCCACTAGAGAAGGTGGTCTGGGCTTCTGCAGACTTGCCCACATCGTGGATGCATGCTCCTTTAAGCTATGGTGGAAGTTGCGCACCGAGACCTCCTTATGGACGAAGTTCATGAGAGCAAGATACTCTAGATTCTCCACCTATCGAGGCTAACACTAACAACAGATCCTCCATCTTGGCACCGCATTACTCGGGGCCGCACCACCGCTGAACCTTTGATCCGCCTCCAATTAGGGGACGGCAGCTCCCTGGATGTCGGGAGCGTGGTTAGGAGCAGAGATCATTCGCCCAACATTCTTACACCTCAGGGGTGCACCATTAGAGACCTATGGGAGGGCAGTTCCGATTGGAATTGGAGGAAGGTCAGAGATTGGCTTGGTCATCCGGCGGCCACCAGTCTTCTTGCTGCGAATATGCGGATTTTCGACATGCCCGACACTTGGAGATGGTTCCCTAACCCAGGTGGGACATTCAGTTTGGCTTCCGCCAGACGTATAGCCAGAGGCGGCGGGGTGCCGAACATGGTCTACGCTAAATTTTGGCAGGCATGCATCCCCATCAAATGGTCCATCCTCATCTGGCGCACTCTTTGCCGAAGATACCGACGGACGACATCATCGGATCATTGGGATTCAGCCTCGCTAGATGCCACTGCTGCGAGGAGCACAATTTGGAATCCGTTGAACAGTCCTTCTTTCAGGGGAGCTGGCCGTAGGTACTTAGTCCAAGCTTCAATAGGCTTCGTATGGGTCAACCAATGGGGGGCTCTACGATCTCTTGGCCTCCTGGTCCGTTCCCATGGGCATCAGATCGTAGCAGCGCTGGCATTTGGGTTCTTTGGAAAAACAGGAACAAATTTCGTTATGAAGGGCGCCAACTTCCCCCTCCTCAGCTATACAGAGAAGTCATCAGACAATGCTTCAAAGTGAGGAGGCGTTGCTCTCACGTCTCCAACTTGTTCTGGGAGACCCTGGCCTAGGCCGCTGCTTCCTCCTTTTTTTTTGTTTGCGCGTGCATTCCGCGCCTTTTGCTTCTGTTTTCTGGTCGCGTTAGCGCGCTTACTTGTATAGGCTTCGGCATTTTGCGCCATATTTTCAATAAAAGTCTACTTTCCTAAAAAAAAAAAAAACTTATATACTATACATACTTATTACTATTTGCAACATATACTTCTATGTATATATTATATATATATATATATATATATATATAGATATATATATATATATATAATATATATATTTTTGTTCTATGTATATATATATATATATATATAGATATATAATAGATATATATATATAGATATATATGATTTTGTGCGATATAAAATATAGCACAAAATCATCTATATATAAATAAAAATATAATATAATATATTATATATATATATATATATATATATATAATATAATATATATATATATATATATATATTAATATATATATTATTTTTATTTATATATATGATTTGTTGCTATATTTTAATATATCTAAATTAAAATGTTATTTATTATCAGTAAATTTTATGGCTAAGTATATTTTGCTGCATTAAAATATTATAATATTTTAAATATACTATATCAATATATATATTTAATTTTGTATTTTTATATGTTCTGTTAATTAAGGTCATTTAAGTCCAGACCTAGCATGGATTTTGTGGACTTAAATGAGTCTAAATACATTCAAGGCCTATACGAGTATAGGACTTGATTCATGGCTTTGGGTCTCGTATCTGGACTTCGGTTCAATTTCATATACGTGGATAAATATATTAAGTAATTAATTATTTATTTTCAGAAACTGTACCTTGCTGTATTTGAATTTTTAGACATATATAAATGCTGTCAAAATCTTGGAAATTTTTTATTTAAATACTATGTTAATCTTCCTAATTAATATAATTTTTCCAGGATTTAATTTCTATTCTTGCCATTTTATAAAAATAGGAAAACAGAACTCATTTTCAAAGTATTTATGTTTACTGATTTTTAATAAATATCCATAGTAGTTTATAAATCCAGAAAAATTAGTATAAATTTATATAACAAGGATCATTTTTGGTACTTTATTTATATATATTGAGCTTTTTTTCTATCTTAATAATTATTGGAACACAGTGTACAGTCTGATTTATTAATTAAATAATTATGTCTTGTGAAGTTATGTGTGATTTTGGGATATTTAGTGTTGGAATTACCTTACCTACCTTAGTATAGAGACCATAGAAAGTTGGTTTAGGTATTGTGTCACCCACATTGGTCTCCTATGCTAAAGTCGTCATTTGGCTAGGTGTCAGTTAGAAAGTCGTGTTACGCCACTAGTGACCTAGTATTGAGCTTAGTATAAAAACTGAGATTGTATATCCTTTTTGACAGTGACAGGACACCGGATACCTATAGCTTCGTATCATACCTTGCTTTGTACAAGGCAAGTACCCCTACAAACTTTATTTAGGGCATATGAAAATAAACTGTGAATGAATCATATTAAAATACTGTTTCTTGAATTGCAAGTCATATCTTCACATGCTTTATACTGCTCCTAGTATCTCACATGTATAGCTTGGGTTATGGAAAAAACTGATAGCTAAGTACGTGATCATGCCCCAACTACCGAATCTGAGCAAGGTCGCATTCTATATGCAAATCTTGCCGTAGGTACTTATCCAGCTGTATTTGGGCGTATGTACATCTATAGCCTTTTTACTTGTACGGAAGTACATTTTTACATGTGCTACAGTACATTGTACACCTATTGACGATCACGTACATGCTCCAATTTTAAAACATTATATATACATATGTCGCCATGAAAATGTATCCTTGCCATGATAGATTGTGATATGCCATGATTTTCTGTTATTACATCTTGTTTCATTCCATGCTCTGTATATTTAGTTTGTAGAATTAGTACTTGCTTCCGTCCCGACAGGATAACGTTGTAGGTATACTTACCGAAGAGGAGTTGCTATGTGATTCCTATTATGGGGTCACCTTGGGGATCAGGCTTTACCCACGAGGATGTACCTACGGGAAAATTCATCTAGTTTGTTATTTTAGTTGCTCGGGACTTTGTGAGCAGAAATGTTTTAGACTATGTATTTTGTTACTGGACCTGTATCAGTTTTACATTTTGGCTATATTGTGAACATTCGTATGCTAGATGATTTTGTTGTTTGTGATGATATCTTCAATATGACAAATAGAACTTTTAGCGCACTTTGATCTTATATTGTTTAATTTAAAAAATCAGCTTACTATGCTGTAACTCAAGCGTAGGCTGGACATGACTCGGCCGGCCCAACAATTGGGTAGGGGTCGTGACAATACCGCAGATAGTAATCAATATCCATTTTAGATACTTTCGTAAGATAGATACATGCCCATTGTTCAAAGGTTTACAAAAGTAATAGCATAAAGATATGATTTCAAACTTAAGACATGTGGACAACTCCAATTTCAAACTCCATTATATGGGTGGCAAACATACTCATAGGTAAGACAACACACTATAGGATATATTATCACAGGAAGACATTCAACTATCACATCCTAACGCACTCTATGCATACATACATTTATATGTATGTATGCATACATTACCTAACCCACATCACTCACTCACGTATACCCACACTCATGCACTACACACTATACCACACATTACTGTCACATTGGATTTTTAAAGGAACATGTGACACACATGCACAGATGATCTACCCACATACTGTCACATTGGGACTCTCTGATACTCTCATGATACTTACACCAAACCTTGTCTGAATTGGGTCAGTGTCAGTAAAGGCTGTGACTTGTAAATTTTTTTAATAATGACCCCAAACATTGTAAAACCATATAACTCTATTTAATAATGATCTCAATTTTCCAATAATTTTTTACTACTTAGAATTTTTTAATTATTTGTTTTACATCAAATCTTTATTTTCTGTCAGAATTAAGTTTGTGTCGTATCAGTGATGTGTTCGTGTCGTATTCGTGCATGTTTCGTGTCCATGTCAAATGGCTAGTAGAGAAATGGTTAGGGGTACCTGATTTTGGGGGTGACCAAGGAAGGGGATGGATGAGGGAAGGAGGAGGTCGGCGCGTGTAGGCAGTTGAGGAGGAGGGGTCGGTGGAGGAGTAGCCGGAGATGAGGAGGAGGAGCATGCAACAACGGAGGAAAGAAGGAGGGGGCGGTCGGTGGTAGAGGCGAGCGGTCGACATAGGAGGAGAGGAGGAGGAGCTCGGTGGAGGCGGAGGAGCGGTGGAGGAGGAGGAGGGGGGCGGCGAAGTATCATAGGGGGTCGTCGGCATGAGGGGGGGACAAAATATTTTTGGGAAATTTTAAGTGAGAATGGGAGGAAAGGAAAACCCGAGCGGTATAATAGAAATAACTTAGCACGTTAGTTAGAGTAAGACGTCGCTATTCGTCGCTGATAATAAATTATAGCGACACCCACTGACTTTTTCTGCGACAAAATTTTGTTATAAAAATATAGTCGCAATATGTCGCTGATAGTCGTTAATAGTAACGTATTGCGACGTAAACTTTTATGTCGCTAAGTTGAAAATTTTAGCAACATTTTGATCAAGCATCGCTAATTTCGTCACTGATATGACTTTTTTGGTAGTGGGGTATAAACGACGGTCGACCACGCGGCCCGTGCGGCACCCAATGGACGTCGGAAGACGTCGTAAGGGAGTCGTACGCATAGAATGGGTGGATGGGCGGCATCGGCCATCATAGGCATCGTGAAGACGTCGGGGGCGCCTTCGACGTCGTGGTGAAGCGAGACGTTGAGTTTCTGGCATCGAAAGACGTCGGCCGTCCCGTGAGGCTCGGGAGCGCACGGAGTATGCGAAACGTATGTGGGGCGAAGATGAAAAGATAATGTGGACAGGATCTGCACGAAAGCACCGAAGCGACATGACGACCGGCTAAAAATCGTGGCGGGGAGAACAACCGATTTAACTGAGCCGCACGTGCTGGATTAAGAAAAAAAAAGATGTTTGGTAACAATACTTGGATTTTTTTTTGTGGTTGGCCGGTGGCAGCTTGTTGTTGTAAAATTTATTAATTTTTTATGTGATCAGTGGATGTTTCATATCATGAAATGGCGAGTTCACAGTTTCATGGTAAAACTCGTCCGAGTTCGGACATTTGGTTACAAAAGTGGAAAGTATTTTTTATTTGACTCAATTGCAGTTTCATGTCGGTAAAAATGTTACTTTTTACACGCAAAAAAAATTGGAAGATGTGGGAATGATGTGTCGACGTTTGGTTGCATGAAAGTGAAAAAATTAGATTTTTATAGTAAATTAAATTTTGGAGTAAACAAAAAAAACTTATAAAAAAGTTGGAGTAAATAAATTTGAAAAAACTATTACATTGTCAATAAAATTTGTCCTGAATACAATTTTTGTTCATTTAGAAATTTT